>CAVNYN010221179.1:0-17902 GCA_963692815.1 Nyctanthes arbor-tristis
CAAAAATCTGTTCTGATAAACAGGTAAAATTCAAAGTTCTTCCTTCTCTGTGATTCTTTATCAGGTGGGATTTTCTATTTTTTCGTTAATTTGAGTCTGTTTTTTTCTTGTCTTCAGGGATGTCGAGGGGCATCGTTGGGGATTCTATGGTGATGAGTGCGGCCGATGGGCCTTTGAATTCAAAGATTTCGGGCCAGATTGAGGTGGATTTTGCTGAATGCGATTGCTGCGGGCTGACAGAGGAATGTACTCCATCTTATATAGAAACAATCCGGGAGAGGTATCAGGGGAAATGGATTTGTGGGTTATGTGCTGAAGCTGTGAAGGATGAGATTCTGAGGTGCCAGAAATTGATCAGCCCCGATGAGGCTATGGCCCGGCATTTCAACTTCTGCAACAAGTTCAGGACGTCGGGCCCCCCGGAGGACCCGACGGTCCGGTTGATTTCTGCCATGAGGCAGATTTTGAGGAAGAGTTTGGAGAGTCCCAAGGCGATGAGGTCGATGCCGACTAGTCCTATAAAGGGCCAAGGGGACGGGAGTATTGGGTTGGCTCGGTCGGAGAGCTGTATTCCGACGTTGTCGCTGGTCGACTCGACGACCGTTTTGTGTAGTATGGAAGAAGGTTGTGACTTGTGTGTTGAATGATGATGGTGATGATAACAATAAGAAGGAAAACGTTGAACAGGAAGAAGAAGATGATGATGAAGGAAATGAACTAATAGAAAATAGTCTCAAGTGCTTAATTATGACTCTCAACAACTGTAAACAGATGAATCATGTCATGAAATGAAAATATGACTAGTATTTGCTTCTACCATCATTCATCCTCATAAGAAGAATTTATCCAGTCGACTCTGCTCGAATCAATATCGGGAAGAGTTCCTTTTGCAGATATCTTAAGATTGAGAATCTTGACAAATGACACAAATTATCTTTGTATTTCTATGACGTGAGAATAAGAAGATGTATAATCCTGCAACAAAAAGTGGTTTTTTTTGTATAGTGTTTTCTTGAATTCTGACTCAAAATCTTATCAAATTCAAGCATTTTTGTGTCAGATTAATCAAGTTGAATAAGATATTTCTAGCTAGCTTCTTGAACTTTATTGACAGGAAGCACGTGGGACAATACTTGGAACTATGACTCCCCAAACATATGGCCATATAGGAGTCCAGCAGTCAGGCCAGCGCAACCCAATTGACAGTTGAGAAACCATTCACTCAACTTGTTTCCCCTGGGCCTCCATCGCGTCCCCAAACGGCCCGAGAGGCCGAGACCTGGGGACGGTCTCTCGTGGGGCCTTCTAGTAGGGTTTATGCCTCCTCGATGAAGCCAGCAAGTGGAGACAAGTGATAACAAAGAACTTGTTTGATTCTCATAATTCTCTCTATTTATTAT
Organism: Nyctanthes arbor-tristis; assembly: GCA_963692815.1. Lineage (NCBI taxonomy): Eukaryota > Viridiplantae > Streptophyta > Magnoliopsida > Lamiales > Oleaceae > Nyctanthes > Nyctanthes arbor-tristis. The sequence continues at coordinate 1,401 of CAVNYN010221179.1, forward strand.
TTTATCTACCACTGATTTGATATTTGATTCGATAACTATTTAATTACAATATATTTTAAATATCTTTACATTTTCAATACGCATTCTATCTAAAGATGACTTCTTATGGGGCCATCCAGTAGTTTTTATACCTCCTCGATGAAGCCATCAAGTGGAGACGAGTGATAACAAAGTCTAACTCGTTTTACACCTCTTGATAGATTCCGACCACGGAAAGTGACTCGGGATGTTGTATTGGAGTGGATGGATGCCCATGACAGATGCGACCCTTGAAAGTGGGCTGAGGCTGGTCCCGTGAACCGCATGTTGGTCCCACAGTTGTTCTTCCTTCTTGCACCTAACCTCAATCATGTGTGTTGTTGGACAACCATCTCAATACTTCCGATCTCTATATCTGATTTTGGGTAAAGAATTCATCCTGCTACCTATCGGCGTTTCCTTACTCACGTGAATTATTTCTCTAATTTTATCCGACCAACGAATAATTGTGGATCCACGACATATGCTACAATCATCTATGGTTATTATGTAACTCTAACTCGAGACCACAATTTTCCCCTTATCCCCGTCCGGTCGTTCTGATCGGGAAGATTCAATAACACTCAGGTCGATGATGCACAAAAATGGAGCTGATCGTTTAGACCAAATTTAGTATATGCTAAGAAACAAGCTAAGGTGAGAACTCATGTTGTCAAGTGATTGATTAGGTAAACAACTTTGAGAAGAAAGAAGATGATGAGGGAATCGATATGATTGGGGTGGACTTTTGTTGCATCTGGGGATGCTTTCTTTGATTAAGAAAATTAATCATAAAGTTTAGGAGAAGATGACAGTTTACTTAATTACAATATATTATCTATCATCCAACAGGGTAGAAATAGAAATTAAAACCCACCATTTGGAGCCCTTCGTATTCTCCCTTTTGACTTTCCAATCTCGGGATTGGATCAAAATGTGCAAATGTCGTTTTATGTAGACGAGAGATTATGCCATGAAAATCTGTCAATTAGACTAAAGATCAATTTTGAATAAATTAAAAACATTAGTTTTAGAGTGCTATGTTTTGTGGTACTAAAATGAGATACTAATGTTAATTAATTTTAATTTTTTATTTTTTAATTTTACAAGGGGATTGTGAGGAGGAGAATTGAACCCTTGACTAAAGATGTAAGAACCGACAAAGATGCCACTAGACTACAAAAATTTTGGCGGTATTGATATTAATCTAGCCTTGTAATAATCTAAAGCTTTAATTTCACACACGGTCCTAAATACTTACAACTTCTCTATCAATTGAGTCCTCATTCTTTTTTTCAACTCTATAGGCCCTCAACCTTAAATAAATTTGCACATAACATCACCAATGACATTCATACCCTTATTCTTTGAACAACTACAAAAATAACAATAACAATAATAATAATAATATTAACAACAGTAAAAACAATTTTTTCCTCACCTACCTACCTAGCCAGCCATCCCAACCCTACCACTGATTTGACTGAAATTAACAAATACTAACATTAAATTTCTTTTCCCCTTTTAGGGGTGGGGGGTTTTCTTGTCATTTCTGATAGTAATATTAGGGGAGTAGACATTAAAATGGGGGTCCTTTCTTTTGTAGCCAAAAAATAACTACTAGAATTTATAATTTACTACCGAGTTGGGTTGAAATGGGTTGAGATGGGTAGGTGGGTTGGGTGGAGAAGAAATTATTTTCTTCCTTTTTCTTTTTTACTATTTCATTAGTTTTTTTTTTTTTTTAAATCTTGCTATTTTTATTTAAATAGTAAATGGTCTAAAGGTCATTTTTATAACATTAGGGACCTTATGTTCTTATTTATGAAAGGTTAGAGACTAATGGCGTTAAAAAAAGAATGATGACTCAATTGATACAATGTGTAAAAATTGCGGACCATATGTGAAATTTACCCTATAATAATAATAATTTAAAAAAACTTGGTTGGCTTTGGAATGGTGTTACGTGATCAAGATGGTGGTTTCGTGGGAGCTAAAATTGTCGAGTCGACAGGGGCTTTTGATCTGAAGTTGGCTGAACTCATGGGGGTTCGTGAGGCTCTTGGATCAAGGATAGGAATCTCAATAGAGTGAGTGGAAATGGATGCTCTTGTTGTTTATGAAGCCCTCCGCTCTTCTACTAGTGACTTATATTGGTAATGGGTGATTGTAAAATTTGATTTTAGAACCCGAAGGCATAGAATTCTCGTTTGTTAGGAGATCTGCGGGGCCAGGCTGCTCAGGCGCTGGCTCGGGCGGCTGGTTCTATGATAGATCCTAGTTTATGTTGTAGTTTGCCCCCCTACAATGATTGACAGTGTATTTTTGCTTGATTTGGCTAATGAATTAACTTTATTTCTTAAAAAAAAAAATATTTAAAAGAACGACTTACTTCAAAAGTTACTTTTTAATGAAGTCATTATTTATCAATCACTAATACTACCTCTATTCCAAAAAGATAATCCTATTTTTTTATATAAATTAAGAAAAACTCATTTAATAATATTGAAAAAGTAAATTCTAACATTATTTTCCTATTATACACTTTTATTTATTAATTATTCTACTTTAATAATTCTATTTTTTTTTGATAAATATGCACATTAAATAGAGGAATATAAGAGAAATAATATTTCAACTAATTTTTTAAAGAGAAAACTAGACCATATTTTCACATAGACGAAAAATAAAAATTAGACCATCTTTATCATATGGAGGTAGTAAATATGTATAAGCTAAATGGAGAATTCTAGATTATATATCTCAAGCGTTAAAAAATATGGCAACTTTTATGCACAGCATGATGACTAGGAATCTGTTCGCTTATGGTTTAGGATGTTTCTTAGTTATCATATGGTTGAGATGGGCTCATAACCTAACATTAGCATGCTCAACAATTTATAAGAAATAATAATAATAATACCATTTTGCGGTATTATGTTTGTGGCTCTTTTATTTATTTTAAATTCATCTCGACGGAGGTTTCTTTTTTTCCCTTTTTTTTTTTTTTTTGGGATCATATCTTGACGGAGTTTCAAGGAAAACGTCATTGTGTACAATTTACACTAATAATTATGATTATTATTAGAGATGAAGATAATTTTGCGGTATTATGTTTGTGGCTCTTTTATTTATTTTAAATTCATCTCGACGGAGGTTTCTTTTTTTCCTTTTTTTTTTTTTTGGGATCATATCTTGACGGAGTTTCAAAGAAAACGTCATTGTGTACAATTTACACTAATAATTATGATTATTATTAGAGATGAAGATAATAATCTCCAAGATTTGTTTATTTATCATTATTCCTGAAATTATTTACCTGTCATTCTCTTCTTTTCCAAATTTCCCACTTTCTCCGTACGTCACTTACCTTATTGTCAATTAAAAAAATCTACTTATCTTTGTTTCTCTTGACTACATCAATCAACAATTCACATTGTCCCAACGGCGTCTTTTCACTTCAGCTCCACCTCAGATGCGCACATTCTTGTGCTGGAGAGCCATTTTCATACAACTCTATCAATTTGCTTAGGTGGCTCCATAATCCATGAACTTAAAATAATTATTATGAAACGAAGGAAAAAATTAATGGATGTCTTAGAATTTTACTACAGGAATATTCTAATATATACTTTACCTTATATTGTCATAATTGTTATTGGCTTGAATTAAACAAATCGAAGCCTAATATAAAGACATCTTTATTCATATTACTCCTATTATTATATATTAGAGCAATTTTAGAGAGACATGAAATGAGGACGTTTATAAATGACATTCTTATGTGGCACACATTCATTGGGTGATGATTACATGACTACTTTTTCATCATCCAATACAAGTTTACCACATAGGAATGTCACCTATAAATGTCCACATTTCATGTCCCCCTAGAATTTTTGTATATATTATACTCAAGCTCCTTTATTCATTACAACATACTTACGAAAACATTCTATGAATCCCACACATATTCTGCCTCAAATTCTTCTCACTCACTCTTCTTACCTTCCTTTAATAATTCTCTCTATTGGGCTCCACGTCACAGATCAAACCCAGCTAAGAAAATTTAGGGTTACATCAGCCACTTTCAAGTTTCAATGGTCCTCTATGCCATTTGAAAGATCGTCTCAAGCCAGAAGCATACAGATCGGAAGAGCACACGTTCTGAACAAAACGGCACAAAAATAACTGAACTAGCTAGGACCACATTGTTTCTCATAATAAAGGGTAGCTGAAGCCACAATTAGGATTTATAAAAGACATTTTGTGGGGCCCACCACTACCTTCAACTACTAGTCAATTTTTTTCAACCATTCTATTAGATCTACAAAATAATATAACCTTGTTGTATAAATTGCTATTACTTTATCAAGAAGTCTAGAGTTCCACTTGTTATAAAGATATGGACAAGGTACAGAAAGACTGATCGTCACGATGACTAGTGGTACCTATAACATCTCTCCTATGTGATAGCAATTAAGTACTTCGAAATAGTGATCGTTGCAAGAAGAAAAATAATATTCAAAGATATGCAAAAAGATCCATGTTCCAGTTAGAGTACAAGATGAACGAAAATCAAGTTCTTCATTGCTGCTATTATATGTGTGTGTGTGTGTGTGTGTGTGTGTTTTACAATTCATCATATTCTGTATCAAACTGAAATCAATATATTTTCAGGACGAGATACCAACCCCAGTTAAGAAGCTCTTCCAAGACTGATGACATAGTTGTGCAGCAACCCGAACAGATTGAACAAAATTTCCCAAGAGATGTTGATTCTGTGCACAAACAGAAATCAGTATAAAGGTACTATATCACAATTTAACATACCATGGAAAATTACAAATTTATTTGACCTACCACGGTTGATTATTCTTTTCAGCAAAAAGTACACTCTCTATCCAAAGTTAATTCCCTGTGCCAAAGGTAATTCGCTTCCATAATTGATTGTACTGCAGACTCGCAAAGGAAAAAAGCCAGAATCAGAAACATCTCCAAACATCTAAAGATATTACAATAACGATAAACCAAAAACCTGTATAATGGAAACTGACAGAATTTTTAACGGTTGGACTGGTAATGCATCGACTTTCAAAGTTATGAAAATTTTTTGTGTGATGTGAATTTAAGCTCCCATATGGATTTAAGCAGTGGGCTGATTTAGCGCGTTATGTGGACACATGGAGAAAGGACAGGAGGAATTGGAGAATGGAAAAATTAGCTCAAAATTGACCTTAATCAGTTTCAACTTTCGGGGCAGCGTCTCCAATGGAATATATTATCAAAAGCAGCCTGATGACAGCATTTCGAGTTCAGAGAAGAAAGTTTAATCTAAAATCATTTCAGATCAAGCCCTTTATAGCTCTACCAAATCATCTAATTTGAATAATAAACTTGCCATAGCATTGCAGAGAATGGACTTAACAGAATCAAGAATATGGCCTAAGCTGTACGAAAAATGAAAGGACACTCCATTGGATAATTCGTACCAAGTTGAGCGCCTCATGTATTGTTTCCAAGAATCACTTCCAGCTTCACGGCCACCACCTGTAGCTTTTTCACCACCAAAAGCTCCACCAATTTCCGCACCATTTGTTGGAATATTAACATTCACAATTCCACAGTCACTTCCATGAGGTCTGCATAAGATCAATGAAGGTGAGAAGCAAACAGAAGCAATATCAGATGCCACACTCTGAGAAAAAACTTGTTATGGTGAGCTATTGTAATTATAATGTCCATCAAATAAGTTTCCGTGCAAATAACAGAAATAAATCACCAGAAATAATGCTCGAAAATAAATATTTTGATTATCAACTCCAGCATCTGCCACTGTTCCTTTCTTACAGATGAAACATTTAACATGACTACATGAGAATGTCAATGACAATGCTTAATTTCTTACCCAATCCATTTGAATATAAGTTCTGGTTTCCGTGTGAAGATGGAACTACTTAAACCTTGAGGTACAGAATTGTTGATCTCAATTGCTTCCTTCAGTGTCTGCAAAAAAATATTGGGAACTTGACGTTGAGTTACAACTCTGATTTGGGAAACGTAGTCAACAGTTCTGATTTGAAGCTAAAGGCTACCTGAAACTTCATAACATAAAGAACTGGACCAAACAATTCTTCCTTAACAACATCAGCCTTTGAAGAAATTTCAACTATGGTGGGCTGCACAAAATTCCCTTCGGACTCTAAAACACTGCCACCTGCGAGTATTTTTCCTCCCTGAAACACATCATCAGGTGATGTTTTTAGACTACAGTTGATAGCTAGAGCGAAAATTTCACTGCTTTTAGTGTGATTTAGTTCGAGACAATCAATTATTGAAGACACCTTAAACTACTCTCAGAAATGATTAGCGAAATGAATCGACCATAACTTTCTGAAAAGCGTCGTCATTTTTTACTTAACCTTTTCAATATTTAAAATTCAAGATCATTCTGCATTGTAAGGTTCATATGAGCACTGTAGATCTAATGTGAAACTTTTTTTGACAGGTCAATGATATCAATTGCATATAAGTGATTAAGTTACTACCATTACTATACGTAAATGCATAAAACGAGTAAAAAGTTCCAGCCATCAATATTAATGCAAATTGCAGAGTCACCCTATAAAAAGAGAAATGGATAAAACAGATTGCTTACCCTTTTGAACTTCTCCCCGACAAACATCAGAAACTTTTAGTTTAAGTTATTTTATGCAACTCAAAAAGGACAACAGACAGGACCAAAAAAATACAACTGGCACAGAAGAATCCTGTAGTCAGGACAAGTATTTCGGGGGGCAGGAAGTTACCTGGCAACTTGATATTTTCTACTAACAATTCTTCTCCTCAATCAATGAGAGGAAGAACAGAATAAGAATAATAATGGTACTTGATGAAAAAATCGCTCCTGGTTGCTAATCAATACTTACAGATGTATGCCAAATTGAAAATAATAGCCTAAAAATTAGCCCAGTTACAGAACAAACCTGAGATTTGATTGTCTCTATTCCCTTGGCAAAATTTTCCCGTGAAGCATGAGTGTGCAATGGCCCAAGTAAGGTGCCTTTCTCCAATGGATTCCCTATTTTAACTTGTTTGTATACCTCAAGTAATCGGTCAAGCACTTTGTGATAGATACTCTCATTAAGAAGCTTCATTCCCAGGAAAGCAAATGAAATGTAGTGGTTAGATTCGAAGACAGGACTTTACAACCACAAATCAACAGGATCACGCTAAATATTTCACACTACCAGTCTGCGGCATGTTGTGCATCTCTGACCAGCTGTACCAACAGCAGCAAACAAAACAGACCGAACAGCAAGTTCGATATCAGCATCATCCATGACAATTATAGCATTATTTCCACTCAACTCAAGCAGGCATTTTCCAAATCTTTGATTTACCGTCTGTTGAACCATTAGACCAACCTGGAAAACACCAAATAAATGAGAAATCATGATAAGATACTATCAGAGGAAGTACGAGATAAATAGAATCTGCTTTTCTCCTAGTCACAGAAGTAAAAAGAAACTACTTGATATGAGAATATCTCAGATCCATTTTCCTCAGGAAAACCTTTTACTACCAAGAATTCAGAAGGTAATTTTCTGCACAAATAATATTTCAGAATCTATTTAATTTGTGATTGTCTAACTAGCAAAAAATAAAATCATCACAGAATTAATCCAGCTTCAAGGAGCAGTAAACAGACACATGACATATCTCGGCTGCTGCTGAAGTCAATTGAACTCCACTTAGTCAAATAATATTTGACTGAGAAGCAAAATTTTAGATTCAAACTAAAGTTAGATTCTTGTATACACCAGTTAATTCCAACAAAGGAAACCAAAAGAAGAAGCTAAAAGGTGAAGTCAATCATATAACAATTATACTGATGATAGCTGAAAACCAAATATAATTTTCACATTTCAATTACTTTTTTAGTTTTCAAGGATGATATGAGTGTTAAGGGCAATATATGAGATATTAGCCCAAGAGGAGGAAAAAAAGGAGTGGCATGTGTGTCTCAATGTCTGTGTGTTGGAAGGTGTCCTAATCACTTCTAAATTTCATGAATATCATAGGTAACAGCAACAAAGTGGAAAGGCTAGGAAAATTATTAGATAAGATAATGGAAGTTAAAAAGGAAGAACATGAAAAGGGAAGTAAAAACTATATAGATTTTATTAAACGTAGTAGAACGTATCAACTGTTGAACAGATGGAAATTTGTTATTTGAAAGATACACTTCTAATTCTTGAAAGTAACGGTGCCCTAAATAGGCACCAGAAAACAGTACCTTAGTACTTCCAGTGAATGAAACTAGAGGAATACGAGTATCTTTTGCTATAGCTTGACCAATTTCAGCACCACCACAAAATGTTGTTAGAATTGCACCTGGCAAATTGTTCTTCTCCAAAACCCCAGCAACTATCTTAGTCATTGCTATGGTAATTAAAGGTGTGGTTGGAGCACCCTTCCTGAAATTATGGCAAAATAAAAATCAAAAAGATAATCTTCCTCAACAGATGTGTAAAAAAACCTTCCATTATGCTAGGATGTGGTGGAGTGTGGTTGGTTGCCTCTACTGAGTGGACAATGGTAATTATCAATCAAGGATTTTGAAGAAAAAGATGGGTACATCCCAGTCCTAATCCGGTTTTTGATTGCCAATTTTACTTTCACATGTCAATTCTTATCTGTTTAGAAAGGTTAGAAAGAAGTTGCCAAACTTGGTAATCAGGAGTTTCTAAGGAATCAAAGACAAAGGACCATGCCAAGCGAGCAAAGGTGTATGGCAAAAGCTTCATGCCAAAGCAACTGCTTTTGTGAAACTTACTGCTCCATTACCAAACAGGATTAAAGAATCATACTCAATTTTCACGCTAAAATAAGTTAATGTAAACTATGGCAGTAACTCACCAAACGACACAATTCCCGCAGACTAGTGCAATGCATGCATTCCATCCTAAAGAAGGAAAGAATTAACTGAAAATTTCAACATTTAAACCGCAACAGAGGTTTATGATGTAGAAAACAAATGATGCTCATCCCTACAAAAGCAAATAAACTAATCAAGTTTGCCGTAAATTCTCACCAAAGACAGCACAAGGGAAGTTGAAAGCTGTAATAACTCCAACTATTCCTAGAGGATTCCACATCTGTTCAGTTGTATCAAGAATTTAGAATGGTTACAGATTTGAATAGGTGAAAAATTGCAGCCTCGAAATTAGAAGTATCGAAACCAACAAACCTCCAACATCATATGGTTTGGACCTGTTGATAAGTAACAGTAGTTAGTAGAAGTAAATAGTTCTTCAGAAAAGTATTAGAAGGCTTGGATAGATGAAACACTCTAGAAAAGCTAGCCATCTCATCCATCAACAACCAAAGCTATGGTAGCAATTTCTCTTCTTTATGGAAAAAGGTGTCAACGATAAACTTACGTTCGGAAGGAATGATTGATCCATTTAGCTGACGGCTCAATCCCACAGCAAAGTCACACATATCTATTATTTCCTGAAAAATTATTACTTGCAAAATTAGAGAATGCATTCAAAGTACTCCGTTGCTTACAAAATAAGAGAAACAAGCAGAAAAAGTTGCAATCTCTCAAACACAAAAAGATTAGATTACCATGGATGAACTAGTCATTCATGGTTTCAGAATGCTACTTTGTGATTTTCAATATTCTCCCTATAACAATATGTGTAATGGAATATAATGGCAATTTGTATATATAAGATTTGTATCCATAAGTCACCATGGGGTATTAGTGTTAGCTTGGTACAACTCATTTCACAGGGAACAAGTAATAACATGACATAAAACAAGAAATACAAATTTTCACGGTAAAAAAGCTCTGTACTGCAAACATGATGCAAACCAAAGGCGAAATACAAGAAAAATACAGTATTTGTGAATCTGCTATATCCATTAGCACAAAACATACAGACTTCTTGAACCTAAGAAAAAGACATTTCTCCTCTTCCATCTTGTCATTCTATATTCCTAATTTTTTTTTTTTTTTTTTTTGGCTAATGGAAAATGTCTAAGAGAATATTACGGAGGTCGTGTGCAGGACTAAAATTGTCAGAACAGCTGAGTTAGCAATGCTCCTTGACAAGAAGCAATCCACTCCTGACATGGCAGTAAATGTTATAAACTCACGTCTTTTTTCACAGTTGCAAACCCTGAAAATGCAATTCTCAGAACTAGCACGTTCACTGAGTTACTTTACAATCAACTACTGGTTGTAAATTGTAATCATAGGATAAACTTCAATGCAGTAATAACCAGTCAATATAAGGATCAGAACTAATGCCGGAGCAAATGCAGCCATTGTGTTCTAAGGACTTCATTCTAGACATATATATTTTAACTTCTCCTCTGACACCATTTTCTATACCTTATACTCTACATAATTTTGAAATAACAAATATACTCAGATCTAAGGTATTACACAAAAGAAAAGTTTTATGCCACATGAAAAGTATGACCATATACCTGAACTTCCCCTATTCCTTCTGCTAATATTTTTCCCATTTCAAGAGAAACAAGCCGCCCAAGGTGATGAAGTTTGGCTCTCAGCGCATCACCAATCTGCCTGACAATTTCACCCCTCTTTGGGGCTGGAATCTGAAACAAGATGGAAAGTCAGACAGTGACATTAAGGCCATGACAATTCCAAGACAGGAACAGAAACTTTGGTGGTGTTGTACGCCTCATGTTAATTTCAGCAAAACCATTAAAAGATTATGGCACAAAATCTTCAGTTAGAGAACTCTTCAATATAAAATAATTTATGCAGACAGAACTTTAATCAAAGAGCATTACTGTCAATTCTAAAAAGTAAAAGTACCTGCATCCATATCTTTGAGGCCTCAGCACAAGCCTCCATGCCTTCCTCATAGTCTTGAGTGGAGGCTTCCACGACTTCAGCAATTGTCTAGAGGAACACAGCAGTCAAAACAAAATCAGAAAGACAAGTCTGTGAAGATCCATCGAATGGGTAAACAGTTGAATCCTTCAAAGCTTTTAATTTCATAAATAAATAAATAGAACTACACTAGCAAGATGACTCTCTATTGAGGGCCAATCGTATGCGCTTCTCCGTTCAACTAAAAAAAAAAATCCTTGTAATCTATAGCGCGATTAAAGCAAAAGTCCAATCACCTCTAACACCTTAACTACGCTTCACGTAACAAGTAAAACTAAAATTTCTAAAATTGAATTAAATAACCAAACCTGATCGTTGGCTGGATTTACAGAGGAAACCACGGGACCATTACACTTCCACACACCATTGATATAACACCCTATATTTCGCGAGCCGAGCCCGATCTCCTTCAGGAACTCATAATCCCTCTTCGCCGAACCCATTTCTACATTTAAATCGCAATAAGTTCACTTCGATAATCCAATCCGTCCAAAAAATCAGTAATGCAAAAACATATATATACACATATAAAATCATAATAATCCATTAATGTGAAGAATCCTATTCAGGCATCAAATCAGTATAATGCAAAAGCCAAAAAACGTGTCTGGACGTGGAAATTGGATATTGCAGTGCTTAGCTGGTTGTACCGTAGGAAGGATAAGTAGTACTGCATTCAGACATAGAGAAGTCGGATCAAGATACTTACGTTGTAAAGCATCTACTATGTTAAGTATGACGATAACGATGGGAAGAAGTGAGAGAGTCGTGTGAACTGAGAACTCCGGATGGAGAAAGCGAAGTGGTACACTTTCTAATTTTGTCACATTTAACTAATTGTTATTATTGTTAATTAAAGGTAATAATTAAATTAAATAAGTTATATACGGATTCCCATTAGAAAGAAATGGATAAGGAGGAAGGAAAATATCCTTTCAATCCAATAATTCACGTACCAGACTTCAGGCACCATACGTTTGCATTAAGAAATGTATTTCTTTTTGTATCAAAAACAGAAATGTATTTCTTTTACTCTTTTTATTTTTTGAAAGCTCTTTATGTATTTATTTTTTCTTGTTATTACAAGATGAGGTAAAAAAGTTATTTTCTTATGATAGAATGGTAAAACTAGATGGAAACCTCTAAGGGAACGATACATGCGAATTAATGAAACGTTAGGGGCGTGGGGTTGAAAAAATGTAACGGTAAATTTGTTATAAAGTGAAAAGGTTATGGGAGATTTGTGAAATTGACCCCATAAAAAATATGGATTATGTGATTATGTCTACTAATACAATGTTAAAATTATTGTTAAAGTTCACAACCAAGTTAACAGCTAAAAGAAAATTTATTTAACAATGCTACTTAACAATACAAATTTAAATGCCCTTAGGTATATTAATTTTCATGTATAGTCGATCTCTGCCGGGATGTATTGAGCTTAAGTCATCAATGGAAGACACGCACACACACACACATATAGAAAAAAGTTCTAGTATTCTAAAAGTACTGAACTCAATATTCTTGCCCAATCAAAGATCACATGTGGATTCAATGGCCTCAATTTATTATTTAATTTGGGTCTTGAATCTCACTTGTGAGTTTTTTATTAGTCAGGAGTGCTCAATACTTCTAAAGTACTAGAATTTTTTTCTATATACATAAGAAAATTAGTCTGTGTTACTTTGTATTGCATTTTTCCTGCCAAAACTGTATAAGTGAAGATTATTTTAGACTTTTACTTAGATATTAGGTAAATACTGTGGTGTATGCTAGATGTATATTTCACCTTATATTGGATGTATATTTTATCTTCTTATATATTTTGATAGATTTATCTATATTCAAAGTTTTATTATTTTTTAATTTATATATATATATCTTATCTGAAAAGTATTTCCTAATTTGGCATGTTAATTTTTAATTATTTTTTATGTTTTTAGTCATTATGGGGTATGCTATACACGTTATTTTACTCATCAAAAATTTTGTTGTCCTCTCTACGTACTCATCCCCACTTAAATAGGGACAAGTTGGAGACCGGCCGGTGCATATAATTACAAATTTATTGGCCCATTTATATATTTATATATTTTTACTTTCGTTTTTTATTTTAAATAGTATTATAATTACAAGGGTGTCGCAAAATAGAATTACAATTGCGATTGCGATTACTAAACTTTCTTGATAAATTTCTTTCTCTTTTTACTTTTCAAATCATTAGAATTTTTAATAAACATTTTTGTTTTTGACAAGAAATGGTTAAACGAGTCGGGTACGAGTAAAAAGTATAATAATTTATAACTTCCCCCGACCAATTTTAGAGTCGGGCGGATTTTTTTTTATTTTATCCCGACCTAATTTCATATTTAGTCTACTATTCTCCGTCTTAATAGGATCAGGTACCCTCAAGTATCAAATTTGACGGGTTTGTTTTACCATCCTATTTAGTACACTTAATAACATTTCATATGGAGTAAAATATAATAGTTAACAATAAGATAATTGAAATATTATAGTTAAATGTGACTAACCATTCATTACTTAACATTTTATATTAATACTAAGATATAATTTGATTTGTATCTCCCCATATAACGTATGAGTGAGAATCTAGTTACACAATAACGCTAGAATTATCAAACTTTAGCCATACATACTCAAATCATTGAAGGACAAATTTTATGTCATCAGCAGTATTTACTACTCTCAAGTTACTATTTAACAATCACATGCTACAGGTAGTATTTCATGTAATCGCTTCAAGACATTCTACAAACAAGTATATTGCTATGAAGGCCCCTGTATTGTAAACTGCTTGTTGTGTAATCCAATTAATTTATTTGAGTATGACGAAATACATTCAGAAAATACGTTACATTTCTACATTATTTCACATCTACACGGTACATATAATTTTGGGTACTTGCTATACATTACGTATCTTTTAAAAACCTCAACTGGTAAATGATAATGGTCAAAATTGAAAATAATACTAAAGTTGAATGACTTGATTGTGAAATGATAGAAGTTTAGTATCCAATTGAGAATTTGTTGAAAAGTTGGAGCATCGCTCATAGAATTTGCCCGAACATCAACGTGCAAGTCAACTTTCTCTCATTCTGCCATTTCAACACCGTAAGATTTTGAACCCTAATTCTCCATTTTGCTTAATCATTTGATCAATTAAACAATTCTTCATATTCGTAGAATTGAGGTTACTCTTATTTCGGGCATTTTTCCGAGCTAGGGTTTCTTAGCTTGTTAATTGAAACCCTAGACCTGTTTTCCATATTATGTTTTGAATTTCATTTTTTTTTCTTTTCCAATTGTTGTCAATAGTTTTATAGAAGAGATATATTCCGGTGAATTGGAAAAATGAGGCGGTTATATAGTAAAAGGAGTCCCCATCTTCGCTGGATTTTTAATGGGTTATTTGCCCTAGTTTTTATTTTCCTGTTCTACAATAGAGAAGACAGTGTCACAATCCCGAAGCAATCATATTCAGTATCTAAACCTAAATGGAGCTCAGGTGGGGAGATTTATTCTGCTTTGAGGAGCCAATTTATTATTCGTAGAGGAATGGTTGAATTAAGTGCAAATTCCTCCATGGTAAATGGCTCCGATCCTAATTATTTGGATGTAAGGAGGCCTGAATCTTGTGCGGGATTGCCTGATCACAATGGCTATGGTAGTAGCTGTGAATTCCTGAAATCTCATCCGCAGTGTACGTCTGATGGGTTTTTCGATTATCTGAAGTTTTACTATTGTGATTGCGGTGAGAGCCCATGGGCTTTTCTGGTTTTAGGAGTATGGCTTGCGGCCCTGTTCTATCTATTAGGTAACACTGCAGCTGATTACTTTTGTTGTTCTTTGGAAAAGCTTTCGAGTCTTTTGAAGCTATCTCCTACTGTTGCTGGTGTAACTCTGCTTCCACTTGGCAATGGTGCACCAGATGTCTTTGCAAGTATTGCTGCTTTTGTAGGTACTGGTTCTGGAGATGTTGGCCTTAATAGTGTATTAGGAGGAGCTGTGTTCGTTACCTGCATTGTTGTTGGGGCAGTTTGTCTATGTATAGCAGATCATGACATTCAGATTGATAAGAAGTGCTTTATAAGGGATATTGTATTTTTTATGGTTGCCCTTGTCGCTCTCTTTTGGATCTTGGTTGCTGGTAAAGTTACTGTTGGGGCTGCTATTGCATTTGTGTCAATTTACATTGTGTATGCCTTTGCAGTAGCTGCTAATGAAATTTTGAGGGAACAAGTGCATAGGTTGAAATTGGACGCAGTTACACCTTTGCTTCCTGTAAAAGGAAGCGTATTTTCCATGGGAACTCCAGAGGATGAATCCATGTACAGCTCATTGCTTGATATTGAAACTCTAAGTGACGGGGTACAATCACATGGTTCCTTACCTCAATGGATGTGGGCTTCAAATGTGGCAATTTATTCCAACCAGGTGCTAAAGATCCCTGATGGTGACAACTCTTTGTGGGGGTGGAATGATGATGACATTCAGAATGACCAACCGTCGTTCTCCTGTTCAAAGCTGTTTGCGCTTCTGGAGTTGCCTCTGACAGTACCTAGACGGCTCACAATTCCCTTGGTGGAGGTGGAAACTTGGTCAAAACTGTATGCTATGGGCAGTTCCCTATTGGCGCCAATTCTTCTTGCTTGTTTATGGAGTTCACAAGACATTGTGGGTTCTCAAAGCAGAATAGTAGGGTATATTATCGGTGTTTCAGTTGGATGCACCCTTTGTGTTCTTACATATAAGCACACTAGACGAGATCATCCGCCTCACAAGTTCTTACTTCCATGGGTTTTAGGTGGATTTGTGATGAGTATTGTATGGTTTTACATGATTGCAAATGAGCTTGTTTCTTTACTTGTGGGATTAGGTGTGGTTCTGGGGGTCAATCCTTCCATCCTTGGCTTAACTGTATTGGCTTGGGGCAATTCCATGGGAGATTTGGTTTCAAACATCGCTTTGTCAATGAATGGTGGAGATGGTGTGCAGATTGCGATGTCTGGATGCTATGCAGGACCTATGTTCAATACGCTGATTGGTTTGGGCATCTCAATGCTGCTAGGAGCTTGGTCTGGAGAACCTGTTCCCTTTGCGCTCCCCCGAGATAGAAGCTTATATTATACACTGGGATTTCTTATTGCTGGACTGACTTGGGCACTCATTATTTTACCTAGAAATAACATGCGCCCAAGCAGGATGCTTGGAGCAGGCCTAGTTGCCATATATTTGTTATTTCTCTTTTTCAGGGTGGGTTCTGCTATGGGAATGATTTCATTAGCTGGCCTTGGCTGATATCATGTACTCTTAGGATGTAAATTTAGAGATCATTTGACCCACGAAAATTGTAATTGTCTAGTGGTGTGCCTGTATTTATTTGAGCACAGTCAAGGAGACAAATTCTTCTGGTTGTTTTATAGCAGTTAGTTGTATTCAATCTTATAAATTGAATTTGGAGATGAGTGATGACATGCCTATGTACAGAGGATAAAGTGGGGGGGGGGGGGGGTTTAAG
>CAVNYN010221186.1:0-47703 GCA_963692815.1 Nyctanthes arbor-tristis
GAGCATGCAAAAGGAGAAGAGCTTGTCACATATGCCGGACTTGCACAAAAGTGCTTAAATGAGAGCAGGAAGATAAGGTCAGACTCTAGCTACTTGTTTCACCCCATAGCTACTTGTCTTCCCGCTCTCATTTAAGCACCTTTGTGCAAGTCCGGCAACTGTGACAAGCTCTTCTCCTTTTGCTTGCTCCAGAACTTGGGAATCAAGAATAGTTTCAAGTTTATTCCGCAACATACAATCTATCAATGTTAATGCTAAACCTGTTCTTTCTCCCATTTCATCAGTATATACTGGCTTCAGTCCATTCAAGAGCTCCACGAGGACAACACCAAAACTCTACACATCACTATTTTCTGTATATTGGCCCCGCATATAGTATTCTGGATCGAAGTATCCATATGTCCATTTGACCTCTGTGGTCACACCAGTTTGACTCGTTGAAAATGTCTTTGTTGTTCCAAGTCTAAGATTTTAGCCACAACTTTTTCATTCAGAAAGATGTTGGTTGACTTGATATCTCTATGGGAATTGAAGCTGCGGAGTGAAGATAGGCAAGTGCTCCTGACACTTCAATTGCAATTTTCAAGCGCATACTGTACGAGAAGGCATATTCATGAGTCTCATCTTGGATACTACAGAATAGTATTTTAGGCGTCGGTTGCAATAATGAATACGCATTGGTCTTGAATCCCATGTTATTGGCAGCTACGTACATAATAAAGGGTATACGCATCGTTTTGTAGGCGACGCCTAAACTTAACAATAGACGTCGGTTGTTGGCCTAAGAACCGACACCTATTTTCCACTTTAAGCGTCAATTCTTGTAGTATAATTGATGCCTATTGCTCAATTTTTTTTTTTTAGTGCACAACTAAGAAGAAATAACACCAAGATTAGCAATTTACATACACTTTAACCCATTAATAACCAATATAATATAAATCAAACTAAATCAATAACTACAAATATTAGTAATAATGTAATCCGTGAATTACTCAAAACCATTATAAACTAACCATTAATGTTTCAAAACCATTGAAATGTATATGTTTGCATTAAAAGTTACAATCTATAAGTAAACCATATTTAAAAATAAACAAAACCGAAAATTACATACAATTTTTGACAAAGTACTCAGCCCATTTATCCTGAATCTCATCAATGTTCGCTTGCCTATGTGATCCAACTTCATATGCCAACAAGATTAGGCCGTCTCGATGAGATTTCAACTCTCCGTGTTTACCTTTTTCCCTGGATGAGGCATTTTGGGTGAAAGCCCAAGAGTAAAACTGTATGGGCCAGGCCCAAAGCGGACAATATCATGTCATAGTGGAGAGGGTCGTTACATGTTGCTTGCTTCGGCAAGTCTTCTGGCAGTGAGAAATTGTTTATCATCATAGCATGTGTAACACAAAATCAAATATCCAAGGAAGCATTTATGTAACTTAAATTTATTAGGGAAAATTAGATCATATACTTCCTTTTTTTAAACCAATTCGAAAAATAAGTCCAAAACCCCTTCCAATACGTCCAAAAGTTTGAGAAATGCTGGTTTAAATAGTGACAAGGGTAAAACAGTAAATGTTGACTTCAACTGCAAAGAATAAGCCGTAACCTAATTCTCTTCCAATTCGGTAGCGATTTTGTTGGCGCTTTTCTTCTCCTCGTAAAATCTCCTAAAATCTATAAGAATGTGAGAAAATTGATACGATTTCATCAATTTTGCTCGAGCTCAATCGGACCTAGAGGTTATTATCTTAATTTTCTTGGATTTCGCTTCTTGTTATGAAAATTTCGTCAGTTTTATAGGTATTAGGGTTCGAACATTTCACGCATTGATTATGGTTAATATTCTTTCATTTTTATATGGTTTTCTGTAGGTATTTCTCTCCATTTTGTTAGGTAATGGTGAATGTTTCTATCCTGCACTGGTTGTTCGATTGGGGTTTCTATGCGTATTTGTTGAAGTAAGGAGTCTTGTGTTCTGTTTTAACTACGTAATTTGTATGCCACTATTGTCTGTGACCCATATGAGAGACAATATTTTGAAGAAAAATTTTTAACGGTCACTTTGGTGAAACAATATCACATAAATTAAGAAGTCACCTGATTAACGCTAATGATTTAAAAGTAATGTGATTAATAAAAAAGCAGAATCTTAACGAGTGTCAACTGTGTTACCAATTATATCATTTATTGTCACCGTGTAAGTTATAGCATGACTTTTTTAAAGAATTATCATTTAAACACATCAGTAAATGGCAACGCGCTACATGCCAGCTTTACTAGTCGCATGTCGCGTTTAGCTTCGAAATAATGTTCGATTTCTGCACAACATAAAACGCAGCTCGAGAATTTTTATCAATGCCTAACAGGGCACACAAATTTCCAGGAACGCCATTGTCATAGTTGAAATTTCTACACTTGTCCATCTTCTGTAAGAATTCATTTTTGTTTGAATCACACTATTTGGACAAATAAGAAGACAAAAATATTGACAAATAGGGTTCAAAATGAACTTATTAGTATCCCTGCTCACCAATAAATGAGAGAAGATATCAACACGGATAATAAGACAAATTTATACCTCTTTCGTTACCCTTTCTGTCAAGCTTTTGGGTCAAATAAAATTATTCTTTGCATTTTGCAGGTCACCTCAAAAGACGCAAGTTTCCAAGGGGTGACAGAGTCTTTTCATGCATATAATAGAGATGGGAATTTATTTATCAAATTCAATCACAATAGTTTGATAGATAGATGGCAACAATGGTGTTGCGACATTCTCAAGTCATGGTTAAGAAAAGTAAACAGCGTTGGAGACCTCCACGCTTTTGAGCCGTGCAAAAGCTACAATCTACACCAATGGACGAAGTTCTCCGGTTTGTAATGCAAACTTCCTATGCCCTGATAGCACAGAGGGTATATTGACCGCCTGCATTATTGTTGCCAAGTCATTGTCGCCTTCATGTTTCCTAGCTGCATTGAGCATTGTCTGCAGAGTCTGCGGATCACCGTGGCTCACTATCAATACAGCACATCTACAACAGAGACATTCCGTCATGTTCATCATCCAAAAGCACTTGATGCAAGTGCAAATGATAATGACTCATTAAATAAAACGAACGAATTTTTAAGATGTCAAGAGATGCAATGCAACGGCAAAAATTTTAGGCTTTCATCTTCTTGCATTCACATCATGAGTTTAAATGGAACTAAAACTTTCTACCTTTTTATTCCCTTTCATTTTCATTCACTTCACCTCTGAAGAAGGTCTATTATCCTTCAATTTTATACTTCGGTTATAATTTCAACCAACTTTCAGTTAGACCAAACCTAGCTCACAATTTCACAGATATTACATTGCCAATGTTGATCTGATTGAATTCTATGTATATGATATAGTAACTTTGGGGTACATTGCACATTTGGCCAACGGAATAGCAATCACAGCATCCCCCATCTCTTTCTGTTTGGTTTTTCTTCCAGACCTTCAAAATATTCGCAGATTTAATCCCTATGCAAAAGTTCTGTCCAAGGATTAAAATTGACAATGCCACTGTCCAAGGATTAAAATTGACAATGCCACCGCTAGCATGGACAAACTAAAGAAATACAAAAAAATAATAGTAAAACAAGAAAGAAGAATAGAGCAGAAAACCCGAAAAGAAGAAAAAGGGAGAAGGAGACATCCCCACCCCCATCCCCATGCCCCAAGTCGTCACCAACCACTCTGTAACATGGGAGTTTTCCCTTTGTTTTCAAAATAAGTTTTCAAAATATTAGCAGATTTAATCCTATGCACAGGTTCTGTCCAAGAATCTTTTAAATTTGTTCAATGCCACCCCTATCATAGACAAACTAAAAGAAACGAAACAAAAATAATAAGACAAAAGTGGGGGGAAAAATAAGAAAGAAAAGAATGAACAATAAAGCAGAAAACCTGAAAAGAAGAAAATGAAAGAGAGAAAAGGGAGGCCGGGGGGAGAAACCTCCATCCTCACCCCACCAAGCGTCCCCATCCCCAAGCCGTCACCTACCATTGCGTAACATGGGAGTTTTCCCTTGGTTTTTTCAAATGCCAGTGGAGATGTGGAACAACCAGGGTTATGCAGGTATAGGCGTTTTTGGCCTCTCCAATCAAAAATGATTTTTAGCATTTGAACTAAAATGTAGCCAAAATAAACTTATCCTCACAGAATCAAAACCCCGCGCAGAAGAATCTTATATATATTAAAGTAGGATAGTGGTCCCCCGCCAAGACTACTATCCTACTTTTATATGCTTCTTTTATTTTTTAGTTTATAATTATAATATTAACGATAATAATAATTATTTATTCTCTTCAGAAAAGAGTAATACTTATCTATTAGTTACATTTTCCTATTATTTTATTTTATAATAATATACAAAAATTTATATATATTTTTATTCTATATATAATATATATACTATTTGTTATCCATTAATATTTGTTATACATATTCTATTAGTTTTTCGGTTATTTTTATTTCTTCAATATTCTAATAATTGATAGACAAATTTTAAGTATTGGGTTATTAGATTTTTTTTCTTATTTCAATTAAGTGCCTGCTCGTGAGATTGAGAATATAATAATAAAATAAAATTAAATCAGTTTCAAAATTTTTACTTTAATTCAATACGATAAATAATATGTCATAAAACCTAGAGCTATATGTTTAGTACGTTACCTAATTAATTATTTATTTTTCTCTGGGAACCTATATATTTAAGTTGAGGAGATACGATAATAGTAATATTTGATGATAATGATTTAGAATAAAAATAAAATATTTTTTTTATTCTTTTTAGAAAGGAAATTGGTTAAAAATTAATTTTAAAGGTCAATGGTAAATCATATAGAATTTATCCTTTGTTATAATTTTGGTTCACTTGGGTCTTTTGTAATTGAAAACTTTGTAATAGGATACTGTGTACTTTAAATTTTTTAGAGTAGATTTAATAAATAGTGATGAGGCAATGCGAAAGATAATTTTTCCAAGAATATATGATGGAGAACGAATATAGAAAATAATTGATTCTGATAAATGAATATTATCCACACCTATTAAATAAGAATGTGAACGTAGGGCAATTTTGGAGTTATATAAATTTCATATCCTCTCTTTTTTTATGGTTTCTTAATTTCCATACTCAATATGAAATTAATTTGTAAAAATTTCCCATTCTCATTTTTATTGCTTAACAGTATTGTTCTATAAATGATAATTTAATTAGCTTTGTATTAAGTGAAAATATTGTGCGTTTCAATTTGATTCTATTTATATCTATTAGTAACATTTGCATATAAGTGAGTAGTAAGCAATAAAATTATGTTATTTGGTTTTTTAAATTACTACGCATTTTTTTACTAATTATTTTATTCCCTGCACTGCACCGGTATACAACTAGTAACTATAGAAGAAGAAAAATGAGAGAGAATTAGAAGAATCTGAGAAAGAAAATCAGTTTAATCCACAATAAAAATTCAAAGTAATAACAAAAATAAAGGACTTTCTTTACATAGAGCTCTAGGGACTCCTAACTTCAATAAATAAAAAGCATTAAAATAGTAGAATATTTTTAAAGCTAAACTCTAATTATTTTTACTAAATCAAGTATTCAAACTTGGTAATTATTAAATAAAACTAGTATAGTACCCATGCAACGCATGGAAAAGCTACGAATAAAATGATATAATAATACAAATAATAGAATTTTTTTAAATAAGATAAAATTGTAAAATTTAATGAAAAGGTATTGATAGTGCATTAAGTATTAAATAATCAATCACAAATTGTTTCCCTCTATTGTCTAGAAAATTATGAATTACAATGAACAGAAGTTGTAGACGTTATTATAGTAGTAAATACCCCCCCTTCCAGGTGGTTGAATTATGGTTTTGCCCCAGTTGGAAAATATGTATTAGAGCATTTCGTTGAGATTGCAATTCCTCTTCCCAATATATATAGCAATAAATCAAATTAAGACCAAGTAATTTTTAGATATCAATGTTCATCGATTATTATTTTTTCTTGAATTTTTTTAAAATAAGAAAAATCTATAACTTCAATATGCCTACGATGATATAATTTTATCGAGATTCATAAATTTATAAAGATAAAAATTATTAAAAAAGAATTTAGCTATTTAAAAAATTTACATTATTTCTTAAAATAGTTAATTAGCAGCTTATGGGGTCAATTTATGGCTGGTGGTTGGATGCTTAAGCTTGAAATAAGAGATCCCGAGTTCGAATTGCTCCTATCATCCCCTCCCTTCCCTTATTTCCCATTCTATAAAAAATAAATAAATTAATTAGTAACAATCATAAAATAATTAGCAGTTTAACTCTTCCCAGCAAATTCTGAAGCGATTACCATGGAGATCGGAAGAGCACACGTCTAACTCCAGTCACCTGAGATCCACACCCGGTTGAACAAAGTAAATACCAACCAATCTATTTTTTCTTAATTATTTATTTGGACAAGTTGTTAATACATATCATTCATCCATTTTATGATACATACAAAAAAAAATGCTCTATTTATGATGTGTCTTGGAAATTAACTCGGAAGATTACATCGAATTCTAAAATATTGCCCATAAATAAGAATCTGCTCTGATTTGCATGAATTGAGGATATTTTACCAAAATCTTCTCAATTAGGGAAAAAACCATAGAAAATATTGTGAATAAATTAAGGAGATCGGAAGAGAAAGGTAATATGTTTAAAAAAGTTTAAAAAATAATAATAATTACCATAAATAATGCACCATTACCACAGAATTTAAAGTGGCTATAGGCACCGCATAAAAAAGGAGGGAAAATAGCGGTGCCTATAGGTACAACTACCTTTGTTTTAAGGATATATAGATATATCTTATATTGGTCTCCATCATTTTCCTTATGCCTTCCAAATTCAAGTCTCAACTAAAAAAGCTGCAACTATTCTTTACTTATTCTTCCTCCCCATGACTCTTCTTCTGTTCCCATTTACTTATACTTCCTCTTCGCCAATTTTCTTTTCTTCCAGCCATCACCCCTCAAAATTGACACCAATGACATTTTTTCCAGCCTTCGCCAAAGCCATTCGCTAATGTGGAATAACTAATTTTAGTGATCTGGAAGTATTGCTACTCACATCGATTTGTAAGGTTACATTTTGAGTTTATTTTGACTATTAAGGATTAAAATATCCTGCTTTAGTATAAGACGAGTCTATAAATTTTAAGACATGGGAAACGACGGATTTGTTTAAAATAATCCATGATCCCAAATGGTTTCAAAGAGTAAGATATGACCACATTCATATTTTAGAGAAGGCCAGGGTAATTTTAAAAGATCCGAATCAATTTTAAGTATTTTTTTGCGGAACTTTACGTTGTTTCTTGTTTTCCTTTTCCCCGCCCAACAACTAAAGTCTTTCTTTACTAAAAAGTGACCGGTCCGGGGTGGCTTAAAATGGATTCAGAAGTTCTTGCGGAAAGGAATAAGGAATTTTCAATACAACAAATGGGTGAAAATTGGTGATCTGATAGATCAGTTTAGGGATTACTCTAATCGAGGCTACAACACTTCTGTCATGCTATAAACTATTATGGAACTTCTGACCCTCCCATTCTTAAGTTTATCCCAATTTTGAAGGCAAACGTCAAGGTTACACAAAAAATGACCTAGGTCCATGGTCAACGGGGAAAACAATCATTGGTGTTGCAGAAAACCATGGTCTTTCTCGTTTCAATATGGCCATGCAAAAAGTATGGAAAGTCCCTAGCTCATTCACTTAACACTGTTGGTAGTGATGAAAATTGAGGACAAAATACCACGGATGCATAGTGGAGGAAGGAGTTACGGTAGAAGTGGCTGGCTCAGCAGTGGAAGAAAATCATAAACAGTCTTTTCCTTTTTCTCTTTCTTTTCTTTCTTTGCCTTTAATTTTTTTCCCTATTTATTCTTGTTCTGTTACATTATTTCCTTTATGTTTATATCAGTTTACAATGACCAAGATTGCCATTATAAACAAATCCGATCTCCCTGTGTCCCATATGTATAGGCTTACTTTGGTTTTCACAAGGATTAAGAATATTATTGGAAAGATAAGTTTCGTAAATTGTGTTCCTTTACTCTTAAGTATAATTGGGACGTACAAAAAAAAAGGGGAAAAGTGGCCTATATAAATGGAGCGAAAGGAGTAGAGAACATCAACAAGGATGAAGCTTGTTAATTTCTCAAAGGTGTGGAAACAATACCAAAAACCAAAAAGGTTGGGGCATAACCTGCAAATTTCCCTTAAAATTGTTGATAACAATAATAACGCAACATTAGCTGTTTCTCCCTTCTACATAAAGACATGCCTGTTAAGTACCTAATTGTACTTAAAGGATGCAGGCAGATCTAATGGTGTATACATGCACAAATAGAGCAATAGACTTCCTTTTTCCCCATGTTATGGTGCAACCAAGTCTTTGTTGTGAGATGGCTAGTGTACCACTATGATACAGTTTGAAACTTCAGGGGTGTCTTCAACATAGATTTTAATAGATATAAAATTCCATACTTTTCTTAACGTCCTCAATTTAGCTTTTAATGAAATCCATCAAAATCTTCTAGTGTCCTCAATTAGATTCCAATGAATTCTATAAAAATCAAGGCTCCATTTGGAATTATTTATAATTGGATTGATTTATAACATATTTTGAATTTTAGAGACACTTGTCAAATTCTACAATTGACACCTCACATACCCATAACATCAAATAACAACTTTCCACTTTTCAATAAAATTGAATCAATCAAATTAAGTCACATGTTCCACAAAATTCAAATTTCAAAATATATTATAATCCAATCCAATTATAAACGATATCAAACAGAGCCTAAATGTTTCTTAATCACTCTTGGATTTTAGTGGATTTCGTTGAATGATGGAAATAATTGCATTTCTATAGATTTCAAGTTACAAAATGTATTAGCCCCTGTTAGCAATCTATTTTCCATTTCAAAATAGAAATTAGTTCAACCAATCATATTCTACATATTTTGTAGGACCATTCAAATCTCAGCTATTCATCCATAAAGCAATCAGATCCACTTATTTACTGGGACAATACAAATCTCCACTACTTAATTTTATTTTGAAATAGAAATATGTTGCCAATAGTGGCTAAGTAACCAACCTTCTATAAAATGAGGCCTCGTTCTATAGAATTCTCATAAATTGTGTAGAACTCTTTACAAATAAATTTGTTCGAATCGGTATTTGAAGGTTCATTATGTAAATTTAGGTTCTTAATTTTCTCAAGATTTTGTAGTCCTATTATCTACTAATAGAATATAGGATAAAATTTTTAAAAATAATTCATTTTATCAATGAATCAGAGAACCAAAAAAAAAAAAGGAACCTATCTTGGATAACTCAACTTACATATTATTTGTTTGGACTATTCCCTGTGTTTTTTATTTTCTTATTTCTTAATTGGGTTGATTGCAAGAGATATATGGGGGTATAGTAATCCAGAGAAAATAAGAGCTATAACATTCATGGGAATCTTAGGGGTGCATATGGTAATTCAGACAAAATAAGGGCTATAACATTCATGGGAACCCTAAGACCATTTATTAAATCCCCAGTCTAAAACCAACCCTCGGGCCTGGCCCTCTCTCCTTTTTTATCTCATTTGGGATTATCATCCTAAAATCTTCAATTTTTAATATTAAGATCTTTGGGAGATTTAATTTGCAAAAGTTCCAAAAAGAGAGTTGCATTGGGTAGGTTAACAGAAATATAATGATATTAAGGGTGTGCACCAAATTGATTTTTCCAGAATATATTCTTTTCGATTTTTGTGCCAATTCATTCTCAACCACACATTCTTTAAGAAAACATTTTTCACAATTCCTTATACTATTTTTTAACCACGCATTATCCCAGAAAAATCACTTGTCACAAAATCAATTCTCAAAAAAAATATATTTCATGCGCACCCTAAATAAATATACAGGTTTTTGAAACAAGCAACTTTGACTAAAGGATAAAGGGCAAGGATTGGGGGAAGAGGGGGGGAAGGGGGGTGCTCATAAAAACCATTACCCTTTAAACTCCGATTCTATAATGGTTAAAGCCCTTGTGAGCCTAGAGGCAACATCTGCAACACTTTCTCCACCTTCGGGCCTAGAGAGTGGATCTTTCTCGTCCAAGGCCCATATTTCAGGGTACTGCAAAGGTTTTAAGGGGGCGAAAATGAAGCAAGAAAACTTAAATTTCAACTGAATTAAGGACCAACTGCCAGCCTTATTGGTATTGGGACAGTCCCAAACTAAAAAACTAGATTAAGCAAATTGGTATGTAATTTGACTGACAGAAGGCCTACGAGGATACAATGTTCAATGCTACTTACTTTATCATGAGACAGAAGTTCATATGAAGGACCAAAGTATCGCTCCCGAAGGTCTTCGATAGCCTGTTCAGTGAATATTAATCTTAATAATTAAACAAGTTCCCAGATAACATTTAGTGCTAGATGGAAGTCCTAACCCACTTCCGTTGCACATAAGCCCAGATAAAGAAACGACTTCTGACGTCATTGTATGAATTTATCATCTGAGTGACACATATGTGATAAAATAAAGAAAATGATAATTTCGCATACAACATTGTTTTGCAAGTTTAAATGTTTGACCATCTAATTTATGTTGCGCTAGAAAAGACTTTGTCGAGCGATGATATGGTAAGATAAAATACTAAACACAAACATATCCATGTTATTCTTGTGGTACAGCCAAAGTTTTATTTCTCTTGGTAAATAGTTTGTACATTTCTAGTTTGAGACTGCTGCAATCAAACAAATTTATACACAGAATTAAAAATAAGCAACTGCAAGAATCTTATTTAGCCCAATTAGTTTCAATCATCACTTCCATTGTCAGCAGGCCATAATATCATTTTAACCCATAATTTAGTTGATTTTATTGCTGATTATTGGAAGAAACTAGTCTGCTAAAATAAAGATGTGGGTGCATCTCCATCATGTACTACAATGTGATGATGTTGCCAAAAATTCTGAGTATTGAACTAAATTTATAATTGAAAAATGTAGCAATATTGCATCCTATCTTTGGCATACTGAACTTAATTGGCTGGAATATCTTACCTTAAACTGATGGCCTTCAAGTGGAATATCTAAAATAGATGCCACAATTGTTGCAGTATGACAGGTTCTTGAAAACGGTGAATAGCAGATTCGAACATTTTCCACTCCAATGTTCTTATCACTCAGTTCCTGAGCTGACAATTCAGAGTTCAGTGAAAACTTGCACAAACCCAGAACTTGTGTGCAGAGGGAGAAAAATATAAAGATAATGGTAACTAATATATCTTTGTTACAGGTAATGGTTAAAACTTATAAAAAGTTGTGAAGACTTGAAGAACTAGTAGCTTTTGAAGTCAAGCATGTAATTATTGAAGTTTAGCCATGGCAACGACCAACTAAGCTTTTATTCAGTGACATCCATTCCCCTCACCTTGTTATTAAACTTATGTGAAAAGATCAACTTTTAGCCATTTTATCAGGTATTTACGCCATTTGGATAACTTTTTAAAGGTCAATAGACAAGCACTGAATGTTAATGCAATAGATTGCCTGAGTAGGAAGTATAGTGGTGTGACAGGGTAATATGCTGCTGATCAGTTCATGTGGGCCATACAAAGCCACATTGTAGAATGCAATTCCATGCTGTCCTAACGATGGTGAATCTTCACGACAGCACAAGAGTCTGCTCGCTAAATCGTTAATGTCAAGGCCTCCAATGGATATTTTAATCTACTGCTATTGCTGCTGCAAGGTAGGTTTAGTTAGCATTTTGGCACCAATGTTTCATCCTCTAAACTATCTTCAAATAGAGATGGCTAAATTCTACACTGAATCACTAG
Organism: Nyctanthes arbor-tristis; assembly: GCA_963692815.1. Classification (NCBI taxonomy): domain Eukaryota; kingdom Viridiplantae; phylum Streptophyta; class Magnoliopsida; order Lamiales; family Oleaceae; genus Nyctanthes; species Nyctanthes arbor-tristis. Next base: position 11,951 of record CAVNYN010221186.1, read on the forward strand.
ACGAGCCATCAACTTACCTAATGAATTGCAGAAAAGAGCCTAAAGATTTTATCCTGGACCTATAGGAATAATCATGGAACTTCAACTTTCCTAGAATCAATCATGTAAAAATTTCATACATTACAATTTGCTCAGTAAATCCACTGGGTCCTCAATGCAGACTAAGCATTGCATAAATATTACCTAGTCCACAAGAGTCAATATTACATATATCAACTATTAACTCTTCAAAATCAATAAAGAAGAAACCAGATCATCAAATGCTTAGAGATGAACATTTCAAACACAAAATAGAAAAATAAAAATAGAAACCCGAAAGTTTGAACAGAAACACCTGCCTTGAGGAATAGTTCTCCAGCCAAGCGAGCCTGATGGACTCCTTCAGAAGCTAATTCATATTGTTTAAGTGTTCCATTTTCCTGTTAAGTCGCAACCAAAACAATTTCACCATAAGAATTTAGAATAATGAACATAGAGAATGGCAAAATTTAAATGAAAGAAACAAGTAATACCATGGATGAAACAATCAGACCATTCTCATTTGGAATGCTTTTACCGTGTCTCAGCACCCAATACCTATTCTTAAGAAACGAATTCCTGCTCGCCATTCCTTAAGCATACACGCGGAGGGAGAGACTACCCAAAGATTTCGAGAGAAGCTGGGGAGTCCGCGTCCTCCGAGGGGGATTTTGCAAATAGCCTTAATAAAAAATCACTAATTAAAAATATCTTTAAGAGAGATCGGAAGATGGCTTCAATGAATTAAACTATCTAAAATATCCCTCTTACCATATCAAAATATTTAATTTATCAATTAAGAAAGAAAGTCACAAATACTTTTATAATATATACAAATAGTATAAGTATATGCACGGGTTTCCCATCAAAGAAAACCGGTAGGTTGTTACGCTTTCTTTCTCACTAGTTAAACCACTCGTTCGTTGCATAGGTAGAAAAAATTACAAAAATATATTGTTAGTTAATTAAATATAAATCTATAATATTTACACCCATGTAGAAAATATAAAAACATAAATATTCATTAATTGAATCAATAAGATCAATGAACTTATTAATTTTAAAGTTCAAGATTGCGTTCTTGCAATAATCTTTCGTACATATATATTAATGGAAAAATACTTATTACCTGCTTCATTTAAAAAAATCCTAATAAAACTAACAAATTAAAAAAAATGTAAAATGCATTAAAAAATTCAAGTAACATTAAACTCACCAATACACATGGTAAATATGGTGAATTAACAAATTATGATCGATTAGAGTTTGTTTTAGAATTGACACTTCAGATTTAGTATTTTAATCTATTAGCGAAAAAGATTAATAAACAAAATAAATTGGTAAAATGGTTAGGGTTTAGTTGTTAAACCCACGGGTCAAATCTTTAAGCCTTCTTTAAGTACTTTCACTAAAAATTTTATTAAAAAGAAAAAAACAGTTACCGCAAATTTACCAAGTAAAAAAGACGGGAAAATCGCGGTACAAAAGGTACCGAGACTTAAGTAGATTAATTAATATATAGATTTCCCAAATTTGATCATAATGTTTACTGTCAAAATTACTTTTATGCCACTAAAATGAGTAGTAAAATGAAAAGCTAGTAAACAAGCTCCATTTACTTAATAAAAATTCTCACATTGATATTGTATTCACTAGGTCGCGGATAGTCAACATGGGTCGAAGGTCAACGGTCAAGGGGTCTTGAGAGTAGGTCCTGAGCGCCTCACCTAACCCAGTGACCTGTCCACCCATCGACCGTCCAGCGACCTCAAGGGCAGCCTTACTTTGTCCCTCCCGCGGCTTAGGGCATAAAGGCACCTCGCCAACAAGCTCACAGTTGCCTTAGCTAAAAGTTGCAATCCAACCAATGTAACAGGCACGCTAACTCTACAAACGCTTGGGAACCCACGTGAAGAACCTGATCCCTGATAGTTGATGGGACCCCTGCATCGAGTACAATATGGCAATTACTTGTACCATACGTGGCTCAGACAACCGATAGTCAAAAAGAGAGGTCTATTCTCAGTCGATTAGACCTTTGTGTCACGCACGTAGGGCCACAATAAATGTTCATAATCATCACTCCTAAGCAAAAGACAATTGTACACTATATATAGAAGCAAACATAAATGAGAAAGGGTCCGACACACAAACTATCATTCACCTTGTCTTTAAACTTCGTATTCGCCCATCTATCACAGGGATTCTTGACCTTTTCTTCCTTTACTGCTCATATTGATTATTGCACAAATTTCCCATAAAAATAAATCTTGTTTGCTGAGTCAAAAGCAAAATTTGGCATTAACACATTGGCGCCGTCTGTGGGAAACTTACAAAAAGCTGTGGAAAGCAGACTTTTTGTGAAACCTAACCTCCGGTAAAAAAAAATGAGTAGAAGACACTCTGAGAGTCATAAGACAAGAATTAGTGATGTCAAACTGCTTCCCGGCTCCCGCAAGGACCGGGGTATCGCCAGTGCCGGCTCCTCACAGCCAGCGACGGTGATAGAAACTCCCTGGCAATAGGATGGGGCCCTTTCCAAAGAAATGCAGCGGTTACAGCTGCACAGTCTATCAATTTCCAAACAGGGTGGTGAGATACCTACTATAAGGGCGGGTTGCTCAGGGAAGCGCATCAAGGGAGGCTCAAGCCACCGCCCAATGTAAGAGTCCAGCTGGCAGGTCCCCAACGCGGAGACCACGCAAAATTCCCTTAAAGATGCGGCTGGGAACCACGCTCACACCAGATTGGCCTCATGGCCTGGGCAAGATCCAAAAAGGCCAAGATCGCCTAAGCCTCTACGGCCAAACGGCCACTCGTAAAAGAGGAAGGGCTCAGCGCCCACTCGCTGGTATAGACGAAGATCAAACTCTTCTCGGCAAGTTTCCTGAGGTAACCGGCCGGTCCTTCTACAAGCCCACAAGCTGGGTGCAAAAAGGAAGTAACCGGGCAACCTTAGAGGAGAACCTTTTAATCGAACAGATGATCAAGGACCGTGGGCCCCAACTAGGGTCGGTCCCCATTTCAATGAGTTTGTGAAATACTTATTCAACCTCTTGAATGGGACCCAATCCTGCTTAAGCCAAAGCCTGTGAAAAGGCCAGCTAAGAATACAGACCAATCAAAGTACTATAGGCATCACAAGGTCGTGGGACACAGCACAGACGACTACAGGCATCTAAAGCGTGAGATTGAAAGGCTGATGGGGCGAGGATACTCAGGTGAACACATAACAAATCGCCAAAGGCTGGACACGTAAGCTCGTCCCCTAGTGGACCTTGAGGCCCGAGCTCCACAGAACCAACCTCCCACTAAGGCCCGTATGCTCAGCAGTGGGGGCCTTGATGCGGAGGGTTCTGACGGATAGAGGTGAGGTCTCGTGAGTAAAGCCCGGATTTGTTATCACTCGCCTAAGAGGCACTTTCCCCCTTCTCAAATGAGCTTATTCTCCCCACGCGACACAGATTCCAGCGGTCAGCATAATCCCCACATGAGCGCCCTAACTATTGCCATGATAGTCGTGGGTGTCAAAATCCACAAGACTTTAGTGGACAACGGCAGCACCGTGAACGTTATTTATTGGAACGTTTTCAAACAAATGCTGATCGACCAAGGGTCGTCAAGCCTTGTGGGACCAAACTCCAAGGCTTCATTGGGGACCAAGTGGAGGCTAAATATCAGGTCACACTCCCTGTGGAAATAGGAGATGAAACGCACACTGCGAGAATCCTTGCGGACTTCTTCATAGTAGATGCACCCTTTGGTTACAATGCCATATTGGGACGACCCATCTTGTACGAGCTTAGGGTTACATATTCCATCTCACTATGGAATTCCCAACCCGCCAGGGGACTGCCGTCATACGTGGTAGCCAGTCAACCTGCCTTGAGCCTGACCAAAAGCTTGTCGTAAGCGTAAAACCTCTCTTGGAAATTCTCACTCTCAACCCAAGGGCTAGCGACCCCAGTTCACAAGCCAGCCCGGGTGATGAGTTCGAAATGATAAAGCTAAGTGACGTACGGCCGGAGGTTAGACTTAGAATTGGGGCCAAGCTGAAAGAGCCGGTGAAGACCCAGCTCATCCAGTTCTTGAAATGAAATCTAGATGTTTTCGCCTGGGTCCACGAGGATATGGAGGGAATTGATCCAAAGCATGTTTGCCACAAACTCAATATCGATCCTAAGGCCAAACTCGTAAAGCAAAAAGGCGCCCCCTCAACGGGGAGAGGTATGAGGCCTTGGCAGATCGGAAGAGGTAGACAAGTTATTAGGAAACAAGTTCATAAAGGAAGCACTATATCCTTAGTGGGCAGCTAATCCGGTCCTAGTCAAGAAGGGCGACGGGAACTGGAGAATTTGCATTGACTTTACAGACTTAAACAAGGCATGTCCTATGGATAGCTTTCCATTGCAGAATTGACCAGATGGTAGATGCTACAGTTGGTCACGAGCTGTTGAGCTTCATGGACACCTACTCTGGTTACTGCCAAATCCCTATGCACCTATCTGACAAGGAGCGTACCTCGTTCATCACTGATCGAGGGCTCTACTGTTACAAGATGATGCCATTCGGATTGAAGAATGCTGGGGCCACCTATCAACGACTGGAAAACTCCATGTTCAAAGACCAGCTCGGCAAGACCATGGAGGTTTACATCGACGACATGTTCATCAAAAGCCTTCAAGCAGAGCAACATATTGAGGACCTTTCCCGAATGTTTCAGGTCTTCAGAAGTTACAAGATGAAGCTCAAGCCCAAGAAGTGTTCCTTCTAAGTGGCCTCTGGAAAGTTCTTGGGCTATATAGTTAATTAGAGAGGAATCGAGGCGAACCTAGAGAAAGTGAAGGCGATTCTTGACATAGAACCCCCCAAATCAATGAAAGAGGCCAACACCTCACCGGGCGAATCGCCACGCTGAGTAATTTTGTGTCGTTATCTACGGACAAATACAGGCCTTTCTTCAAAAAATCTAAGGAATTAGGGTGGATACGACGGTGCTCTTCCGATCTCTTTCATTGAAGGAACACCTCTCTTCTCTCCCTCTACTGTCCAAACCTTTACCAAGGGAAACGTTGTGTCTATATTTGGCCGTCTCAGAATCATCAATCAGCACGGTCTTGATCAAAACAGAAGAACGGCTTTAGCTTCCAGTAGATCGGAAGAGCGTCATGCCTTACACATTGCGGAACTTAGATACTCCCCCATGGAGAAGCTCGCATATGCTCTCATAATCGCTTCCAAGAAACTCCGACCTTACTTCCTTGAGCACACAATTGACATCCTGAAGAGTGCTCCTCTGAGGCAGGTTCTTCAAAAACCTGACCTATCAGGTTGCTTGGTCAAATGGTCAATAGAACTCAGCCAGTACGACATCAACTTCAAACTAAGGACCGCCCTCAAGGGACAGGCCTTAGCCGACTTTATAGCCAAGCTCACTCTCACAGAGCCCCCAAGGAACTATACACCGACCGATCCTCCACGAGCCACGCCTCTAGAGCCAGAACTATCATCATCAGTCCCACTGGGAATTATTACTGTCGGGCTATCTAGTTCGGCTTCCCCGCGATAAATAACGAAGCTGAATATGAAGCTGTCTTGGTCGGGGTCAGTATGGCAAAATCAATGGGTATCAAAAGGATAATCATTAAGAGCGACTCTCAACTTGTGGTAAACCAAACGAGCGCTATCTACGAGGTGCAGGGCGAAAAGCTTTCCTGATACTAGAGCAGACTTCTAGAAGAGCTGAAATACCTGGACCACTTCGAGATCACGCAGATCCCGAGAGTTGAAAATAGCCATGCTGATGCTTTGGCTAGGTTAGCAACCAGTAAGGAGGCAAGTGAGCTTAGCAGCATCCCAATTGGTGAGTTAGCGACCTCATCCATTGACGAGGTGAAGATAAAAACAACAAAAGTCGGCCCCTCCAACAACTGGATGGACCCTATCATCCAGTTCTTAAAGAAGGGAATGGCCCCCTAAGGCGCGGAGGCTAGAAAACTGAGACATCGGGCTACCAGATTTCGCTAATCGATGGAAAGCTATACAAGAGGAGTTTTACCAGACCTCTGCTAAGATGTCTCGGCCCTGTCGAGGCATGAGCTATTTTAGAAAAAATACACTCCGGGGCCTGTGGTAACCACTTAGGCGGACTGGCTCTTGCACATAAAATCTTAAGGCAAGGATACTTTTGGCCCAGTGTTCAAAAGGACGCGATTGATTTCGCCAAAGTTTGTGACAAATTTCAAAGATTTGCCATCCTGATTAGGAGCCCCCAGAAGAGTTAACCTCACTCATAGGACCGTGCCCCTTCGCCAACAGTTAATAGGTCTTGAGAGTAGACCCTGAGCGCCTCACCTAACCCAGCGATCTGTCCACCCATCGACCTCCACATATAGTGACTCGGTCCCGCGACCTCAAGGGTAGCCTTACTTTGTCCCTCCCGTAGCCTAGGCCATACAAACACACCGCCAGGGAGCTCACAGCTGCCTCAGCCAAAAGTCGCGATCCAACCAATGTAATGACGGGCATGCTAACTCTGCAAACGCTTGGGAGCCCACATGAAGAACCTGATCCCTGACAGTTGATGGGACCAATATGGCATCGAGTACAATATGGCAATTACTTGTACCATACGCGGCTTAGACAACCGATAGTCAAAAATAGAGGTCTATTCTCAGTCGATCAGACCTTTGTGTCATACACATGGGGCCACAATAAATGTTTATAATCATCACTCCCAAGCAAAAGGCAATTGTACACTATATATAGAAGCAAATATAAATGAGAAAGGGTTCGACACCTAAACTCTCATTCTCATTGTCTTCTAAACTTTGTTTTTGCCCATCTATCACAGGGATTCTTGACTTTTTCTTCCTTTACTGCTCATATCGATTATTACACAAATTTTCCATAAAAATAAATCTTGTTTGCTGAGTCGAAAGCAAAATTTGGCATCAACAGATATACACATTTTGTTTACCATATTCTATAGATTTTACATTTATTCCATATTGGGGTTTCCTGATTGCTATTGTAGTGCACCTTGATTTTTACTGGTTAACTAAGTTATTAGTTTTGTATTATATTAATTTTAATTTAATTCTTATTTTACGTATAACTTGTAGAATATATATTCTCTTGATCACGAATTTCCACACCATCCCTTTATAAAGGTAGGTTTACCCAATATTTAGTCAAATTCTCCTTCTTTCATTTGTGTCGATACTAGTAGGCATACCAATACTTTTTGTTGAATAAGTAACTCTACGTTTTATCGATACTGGAAGATGTATCAGTACTTTTAATTAGTCATTATGCTTTATGTTTTATCAATACTGACAGAAGCATCGATATTTTTTTATTAGAGTAACTATAGTATTATATTGTTAATTTTTGTGTTCCAGATATGTTCCAGACTGAATTTTAAGCTTCTTCGGTTGTTCTTTCCAAGGATATATAACACAATAATATCACTGATAACATACTTCATTAATTTCTCATAGTCACGTTACAAAAGGTTATAAAGATAAGCAATGACTCAATGAGGGGCTATATTATAATTCAAAAGTTCTTATTTTCCCTCACTAGGGTTCACCACCCTTCATAAGTAGATTTTCATACTACCATACTAAAGGTTACATTTATATAGTTTCATTCATGGGAGTTCCCATTTATTGTCCTCAAAAAACTTGGTCTTCGTGTATTCCATGGTCTAGGGGGTGTAGTACTCAATTTGCACTTGAGTGGTGATGACTTGTGAATGCCCGGGTACTCATCATAGTAGCCCCACATGTCCTGCTTCGCCACATAAATACAAGCATTTCCATTTGGCAACACACCCCAAGTGCTTTGGATTACTTCAAAGAAGTTTCATTTGATCATCTAGCATTTTAGAAAATATGAAAAAAGTGAATAAATATATTTTGTAGGTAATCTCTTCCGATCTCAAAAATTTCTTTTAAAACATGACATTTTTTGGGACCCGAATTGCTCCATCGATTTCCCTAGCACTCATACAATTGGTTCAGCTGGTACCACATATGAAAAAGGTTAGTTCATAGCTTACCTCTATAGCCTCCCACAGCCTGGGTCAAACTTGTTTGAAAAGGGTGTCTTGATGCCAGTATCATGCCCGAACTCAACTAAGATTCTGAAATTCTGAGGGATATACATATGGTAGCAATTTATCTTTTCAAATATGAACTTTCATAGCTATTATGCATAAAGCAAAGGAACAACTTATCTTTCAAATTTGTTCTGCAGTAATAGCTCACAGGATCCCTTAAGACAAAACCACACTTTTGCCAAAGAGAAAAGAAAGAGACAAGTTGATCCCAAGTACAAAGATCACTCACATTTTTCTCTTACTTTCTAACTTTTCCTATTCTTTAGCTTTTACTTGGGTCTTTCTGGGTGAAAAAGGTAAAGCAAGTGGGTATTTAATTTAAGGTTGAGTGAAGTTTTGGTTAAAGGTGATGGACTTATCCAATAACAGTAAGATGTATTTATACACAAAACTTCAATGGACAAAGTGAATATTTAGCAAGCATTACCTATGCTCCTTGGCAATGATGAATAAGCCTATCTGTCCTATTCATGTACACCTCCATTCATATAGTAAGTAAACTTTGTTTGGCACTTTTCCAAATAATATCTCTAATTTAAACTACTTTTCCGCTTCATATTTAAGGATTTCCAAACAATTATAATTTCTTTAAAGTTTTTAGGCTAGTTCAATCAATTATCATAGATGAATGATAAAAGTGAGTTCGTCACACTGTTTAATCTTTGTTTGCATGTTATATTACGTTAGTTTTAGTCGGATCGTTACAATCTACACTCTTAGAATAGTTCCGTCCTCGAAATTACCTCAAAATAACGCTGGGTATTTTTCTTTCATTTCTTCCTCTCTTTCCTAAGTTTCACTTTTCCATAACATTCGTACAAATGGTACTTTTTTATTCCAAAGTTTCTTGATTCTTCGCATTAATATTTTCACAGGTTGTTTTTCATATGTCAAATCAGGTTGACTATCTGATGAGAAGTCCAATAATATGTGAAAAGGGTAGGAAATGTATTTTCGAAGAGTCAAGACATGAAATACATTATGAATTTTCTTCATTTGATTCGGTAGTTTGATTCTATAAGCTACTTCTCCAACTCTTTCTATAATTTTAAAGGGTCCAATAAATCGAGGTGTCAGCTTTCTTTGTTTCCCAAATCGGAGAAGTCTTTTAATTGGAGATATCTTGATAAAAATTTATCTTCCTGCTCCAAATTCCAACGGTCGGCATTGTTGATCTACATAACTACACTATCGATCTTGAGCTTCTTTGAGTTTAGCTTTTATCTTTTCTACAGCTTGAATCATCTCTTGTACCATTTCTAAGTTAACAATCTTGCTTTCTCCAACTTCGTCCCAATACAAAGGAGATTGATATTTTCAGCCATACAAAGCTTCAAAAGATGGAAATTGGATTAAAGAGTGATAACTGTTATTATAAGAAAATTCAATTAGTCATAGGTATCGATCCTAGCTTTGTGGAAATTCTAACACACAAGCATATCTTCTAAGGCCTGAATAGTCCACTCTGATTTCCTGTCAGTTGGTGGATTAAAAGATGTACTAAAATGAAGCTTGGTGCCTAATACAAAATGTAATTCCTTCCAAAAATGTGATAGAAATCTAGGATCTCGATCAGAAGTCATAGATACAGGTACTCCATGGAGTTTAACTATTTCTTGTATACATAACCACGCAAGCTGTTCCATTTTATAGGTCATTTTTAATTGGTAGGAAGTGTGTAGACTTAGTCAAGTAGTCGATAATTACCCAAATTGCAACATAGCCTTTACTAATTCTTGGTAGTCCACTTACAAAGTCCATTGTTACTTTTTCCCATTTCAATTCAGGAATAGGCGAAGGTTGTAAAGTACCTGTAGGTTTTTGATGTTCAGCTTTACTTTTTGACAAGTTAAACATCTTGAGACAAACTTTGCAATTTCTTGCTTTATACTTGGCCATCAATATAAAGTTTTCACCAATCGATACTTTTTTGTGGATCCTGGGTGTAATGAATAAGTAGTGGTATTAGCTTCTTGAGGTATATCATTCCTTAATCTTTAACTGTTGGCACATAAAATCGATTCTTATACCTTAACATTCCTTGTATAGAAAGAGTATAATCCGAAAATTTTTCCTTCAATTAACTTTTCGTTGATTCTTTTTGCGAATTTATCCTCCTTTGTCCTTCTTTAATTCTTTCTAGGAGTGTCAGTTGGAGTGTTAGAGCGGACAATCTTGCATCTTCTAGAGCAAGTATTTCCAAATTTGATCTTTCTATATCTTTTTGAAATTCCTTTGCTCTCTTTTTGTCAATCAGTGCTTTTCAACTTAGAACTTCTAGGATGATAATTGATTGTGCAGCCATAATCTTTGACTAATTCTAACCATTTGCGTTTGTGCATATTCAGGTCCTCTTTTATGAACCGTCAATATCTTACGCTTTTCACCATACAAATAGTGTTGCCAAATCTTCAAAGCAAAGATAATTGCAGCTAATTCTAAGTCATGAGTAGGATAATTCAGCTCATAAGGTTTTAATTTCCGTGAGGCATATGCAATTACTTTTCCATTTTGCATTAGTATGCATTCCAATCCTTATCTGGATGCTGCACTATATATAGTAAATCCACTGCTTTCTTTAGGAATGGTTAATATTGGAGCAGCTGTTAGTAGAGTTTCAATCCTTGAAAACTTTCTTCACATTCTTCTATCTAATTGAAGGGCACATTTTTCCTAGTCAGTCTAGTGAATGGTGTGGCTATCTTAGAGAAATCCTTGACAAATCGCGTATAATATCTAGCTAAACATAAAAAACATCAAACTTCAGCTAGCGTGGTTGGTTGTGACCAATGGAGAACAACTTCAATTTTGCCAGGATCAATAAATATACCTTCTTTTGTTACCAGATGTCCTAAGAAGATAACTTGTTCAATCCAAAATCCACACTTTGAAAATTTTGAGATCGGATAATTGTTTCTCCTGTAGGATTTGTAGTACCATACGCAAGTGTCGTTCATGTTCTTCTTGGGTTTTTGAATAAATGAGAATATCATCGATAACACAATTACAAATTTTTCAAGAAATTCCTTGAAACTCTGTTTATTAAATCCATAAATACGGCCAGAGCATTTGTTAATCCAAAAGTTATCACGAGGAATTCAAAATGTCCGTATCAGGTACTAAAAGCTGACTTGGGGCAATCTTCCTTTTTAATTTTTAACTGATGATATCTAGATCAGAGGTCATTTTTGAGAATATTGTAGATCCTTGTAACTGGTCTAAAAGATCATCAATTCCAAGAGGTGGCTATTTATTCTTTATGGTTACTTTGTTTAATTCTCGGTAGTCAATGCATTATCGCATCGACCCATCTTTCTTTTTCATAAAAGGTACAGGTGCTCTCCAAGGTGGCATACTAGGCCTAATAAATCCTTTATTCGGTAGGTCATCAACTGGTATCCTAACTCCTTTAATTCAGAGATGACATTCGATATAGAGTTTTTGAGACATATTGTGTTCCTAGAACCACTTTAATATTAAACTCAATTTCCCTATTAGTTGGTAATCTAGGTAATTCCTCAGGGAAAACATCTGGAAATTCTTGAACAACTGGTACAACAATTGGTACAGAGGAAAAGGTAACTAGTTTGTCCCTTACCAAGGCATATAAAGTTATTAAACAAGCAGAACATCCCCGATTGATATGTTTCTTGGCTTTCCTGGCAGAAATAATTATTCTAGAAGTTCTTTCTTATCTTGGAAAGTAGATTGGTTCTTTGTCTAGAAACTTTAAAGTTCTTGCTTTGCAGTTGATTAAGACTCCATATTGAGTGAGCCAACCCATACCGAGTATAACATCATAATTTTTGATATCTAGAACTATAAGATCTACTCTCGATTCAGTATATTTGATTCTAATTGAGGTTTGAGGTAAGTTAAATGCAACACCATGAACATTTATGGGTGGAATCATAACGTCAAATTACTTGGTAGAGGGATTAACTTGGAACCTAAATTTTGAGAAATTTGTGATGCTATGAAAGAATATGTAGTGCTTGAATGAAACAGGGCATAAACAGATTTAGATTGCAGAAGAATCGTACCTGCGATAACATTTCCCTTTATCTTCAGCTTCCATTGCAAAAATTCTTCCAACTTTAGGTTTTGGTGCTTGCTTAATTTTTGGACAATCCCTAAGATAATGACCTTCTTTCTGTAATTATAACACGTCCTTATTCCTACACGCCACTGACCTTCATGTCGCCTTTTGCAATTTTGACACTTAGGAATCGTAGGCTTTCTTGGTCCAAGGTTTGTATTATTTCTTTTACTTGGAGTTTGGCCTTTTACATCATTCTTTTGAGGACGCTTGTTGTCATTATTCCATTTTTTCTCCTTTTTGCTCCAATTTCTATTTGACTGAAATCCTCTAGAGTTTTGAGCTCGAACTTCTCTTGCCTTAATAATCTTTGTTTCTACTTGCTCAGCAATTAGTGCCCAGTCAGTGATTTGGAAAAAGGTCATGTTCAATATACCGGTCATTTGGATGTCTCTACCCAGCTCTGATCTTAATCCTTCAATAAATTTATTGATCTTAATTTCAACCTTTCCCACCATATGAGTGGCAAAACAGGAGAGTTCCTCAAATTTCTTAATGTAATGAATTACTATCATTGATCCCTGACGTAATTATATAAATTCATTTAACTTTTGATTCTTTGTTGTTGAGGAGAAATATTTGTCACGAAACTCTTCCGATCTCTTTCCCAATTGATGTCATTTATTTCTCGCACGCTAATGAACATACCCTACCAATATCAAGGACTCCATCTCAGCATAAAAGTTGCACATTTTACCTTTTCAAATTCCGAAATCTGAGCATAAGCAAACATTCTTTCGGTAGTTCGGATCCAATTTCCAACTTCAATAGGATCCTTTGCATCTTCAAATATTGTGATTAATTAATTGCTCTATCTATCAAGCTTACTGTTCCACTAGACTACTCAGCCGATCTAGGGAAATAGAAGTAGAAGTGCTATCTTCGGCCATCTATATTCATCTAAACAAAATTATTAAGGTAATATAAGGTTTAGATTAAAATTTTTCACAAGAATCTTAATAACGTCATAAATTTAAATAATTAATTTACGTTTCCTAGTCATATTATTGCCGCCAAAATTATGAAAGGTTACTAAGTCTAATATGTATGTACATATAATTATTGAAAACACTTTAATTTCTCATTGGTAAAATTTAGAGATACCTTAAAGACCTTTCTAAACCTTTATAGGGTAATCTGCTCTTTTTAAAGGTAATGGGAGTCATATGTGAATTTCATAAAAATCAAGTTCTATTTGTAAGACTTTAAACATATGGGTCTAACTTAAACACTTTTATCCCTTAATTTATGTAAATAAACCAAACAAGGCATAGGGAGAAAAATCCCCAATCGGTCATTCTTGGCTTCTTCCAATTTGGCATTCTTTCTTTTGTTTCTTCAATTGACTCTTCCATCAGCCGGTAAGTTTCTCTTCCTGAATTCAAAACTTTTTTTAACTGGATCGTGATTTACAAGCTTTCTTTTTGTTTAATTAATTCATAGAACAGAATGAACCCTTCAACTTCAAGTCTCTGTTCTTATTTTTTTTTGTTCTAAAATCATAATTATACTCTCTGCCTTTTTTTTTTTAAATTTCAGTAATAAGATGAAAAGAAAGATTTCTACACTACTAAAATTCAAAAAGAGGCTGCTACTAACCAAGGCAGAAAGCAGGAGAAGAAGGTTTCTGAAAAGGACAGTATAGTTAATGAGGGAAGAAATCAAGAGAGTGTGGATTGGGTTTTAGAAGAAGAACATACAAATTATCCCAATTCCTACTTCATCGGCGCCAAAGCTGAAGCGACATATAAATTTAGTGTCAATGAAAGATTTTAAGGGTGGGGTGTCTTATAAATTTAGTGTGCCAATGAAAGATGTTAAGGGTAGGGTGTCGTATAAATTTAGAACCTATCTTGGTGATAAAACATTTGTTATAGGGCCTAAAAATTTTAAAACCGTATATGGTCTTGAGGATAAGGGAGAAATGTATAAGCCCACTTTTAACAAAACTGATCTATATCGTGCAGTATTTGGGTCCAAAAATGGTTCTAGGAGAGCTGCTTTGTTATCTTCAGACTTGAGAATTTTGCATATTTTGCATTTTTATGTATTAAAACCAAGATCAGGTTAGTTTACTGAAGTCTGGGATAAGGATTTGAGGTTTTTGTGGAGGGTAAAGTTGGGTAAACTTGTCAATATTGTCAAAATAATTTTGGGAAATTATATTAGCTTCTAAAAGAAGGGCCAGAATTATTTCATTTGGTCGAATCATTATGACTTTGGTGGACCATTTAGAGATTTCTCTTTCTCTTTTTACCTGTCATATGGATCACCTTAACACTTTCTTATGTAAAACTACTATGAGACATATGAAATACATGTTGAATAAATTACCGAATTGAAATCATGTAAAACTATAATCAAATCTGAAACCACCCAAGACATGATTTCTATATCCCATGTTGAATCAAAGAAAACACGATGAAAGATTGCGGAAGCATACCTAAATCCATTAGTTTTCTTGATCTAACAAGTTATGATCTTCCAATTGATACGTAGTTCCCTTTGAATTCTCTCTATTGATGGGGAGGCAGAGAAAATGGAAAAAACCCTACGTTTAATCGGGGACCATGACCTATATATATAGACTTAACTTTGTAGTATTTCCAAATTGGCCCCTTCAACAATTTAGAAACACAAAAATAGTCTCTACACATTAATTCCATGACACTTTAATAACCAGTAGCCATAAAACTTTATAGATCACCTTTAATTGGCTATATCTTATGATAGAACTACACATTAATATTACATGTGTGGCCTTAAATGTTGAATTTTATCCAATAATCTCCCACTGAGGCACATATGTAATCCCACAAATGCGCTTAACCTTATAAGCTCCAAACTGGCTATCACAATTAGGTTATTTATGAACAATCTGATCCATTGATCATACTGATATAGGATCAAAGCGGTCTTTTTCACGATTTAGAATATGACTAAACCCATCAATGGTCACGTGTACCAAAGACGGAGATCAATCATAGATGCGTAGCATGGAAATTGCATGCATTGTGATCTAACCGTGCCTATTTCCAACTGGCCCTACCTTATTCCTTAACAAAGATGAATGCTGAACACAATGTAACAGAGTAAACTAAATCCTTTAATTATGTACAGAAAAATATCCAAATACATAAGCATGTCTAAAGAAAAATATAGAGCAACAGTAAACTCCCACTAAACCATGATATCCTCAAACAATATAACACTCATATGAGCAGTCTGCTCATGAAAGACCTTGGGTAATATTCCCTTAGTCAGCAGATCCGCAATCATGGAGTTTGTCCCAATGTGCTCTATAGAAATCTATCCACCCTGCACTATTTCTTCTACAACTAGAAAGTTTATGTCAATATGTTTTGACTTAGATGAGCTTCTATTGTCATTGGAATATAACGATGCTGACTTATTGTCACAATATAACTTAAGTGGTCTTTCAACAAAATTCAGTATGCGCGGCCCAGTGAAAAAAATTCCATAGCTATATTCCATGATTGGATGCCTCATAACACACCATAAATTCTGCTGCCATGGTAGAAGAAGCTACGAATGTGTCTACTTAGCACTCTTCCAAGAAATAGCTCCCCTAGCCAACAGATAAATGTATTCTAAAGTGGATCTTCTACTGTCTTGGCATCTAGTGAAATTAAAGTCAGAATAACCTATGATCTCCAGCTGATCTGATCTCATGTATGTAAGCATATAATCTTTCGTTCTCTTTAAGTGCCTCATAATCTGTTTGGCTGCTCTCCAATGGTCCATACGACGGTTGCTTAAATATCTAGCTAGCACTCTAGTAATGAATGCTATATCTAGACGTGTACAAACTTGAGATACTTATGGCTTCCGATAGTTGATGTATAGGAAGCCTTCTGCATTTCCCTAAGTTCAAAATCATTTTTAGGGCATTGTTAGATACTGAACTTTTCATCATAAGCGACTGGGATATCAATTGGTTGGCTATCTTGTGTGCCAAACCTTTTAAGTACCTTATTGATATAGCTCTTTTATGATAATCTAAGAATACCCTGAGAACCATCTCGTTGTATTTGAATCCCTAATACAAAAGAGGTGTCACCAAGATCTTTCATCTTAAAATTTTTCAATAGATATTGTAGCCACTATGCTGCAAAGGTTAAAAGGTCAAAGAAGGTCATCAGTCACAGGGTCTTGAAAGCAGGCCCCGAGTACCTCGCCTCACTCAACAACCTGGCGGCCAAACAACCAAAAGATCTAGATGCTCGTTTCAGTGACCTGAGGGACGAGCCTTTATTCCAGCGTTTGCACAGTTTAGGACATCTGGGCGCTATGCCAACGAGTCCATAGCACCCCAAGCTACCGCCGCGACCTAACGAGCAGGCCAATTAAGTAGTGGCTTGGGAGCCCACGTGGGAGACCTTATCACTTATGGCTGATAGGACTCTGGCATTAATTGTAATGTGATGGCCACCTGCCTTATGCATGGCTTAGGCAGCCATTAGTCAAAAAGCAAAGGTTTAATTCCAATAGATTTAACCCGTTTGTCATTTGTGTGGGCCTGACGTTAAATACTTGAAATCATCACTCCCATGCAAATGGCAAATGTACGCTATAAATAGAGGCAAACAAAGTTGAGAAGTGGTCTGAGACCCAAATCTTATTCTTCTTATCTTTGGCACATTTATTATCTTCCATTCAATACAAATATTCCTTGCCTTTACTTCTTTACGGCTTATATCAGTTCAAATATAAATTTCCCGTGAATACAAATCTTATTTGTTGAGTCGAAGGCCAAACTTAACGTTAACAAGTTGGCGCTGTCTGTGGGAATTCTTATAAATGCTGTGTAAAACTCGATGCTTGGTGAAATCTAACCTTCGGCAAAGGAAAATAAGTGGAAGACACTCCAAAAGCCTAAGGACAAGGAGCATTGATGTCGGACTGCATCTCGGGTTTTGAAGGCACCAAGGCATATCCAATGCTAGTCCGTCACAATCAGTTGGAGTAATGAAAACAGAGACTCTCCAGCAATAAGTGAAAGCCCTCACCAAAGAAGTACGGCGGCTATGACAGCGTAACTTGCTAGCTTCCCAATGTCACATGCTAGGACCCTATCTTTGTGACTCCTCTTGGCATGCCGAAAACATTGAAAGGTCCCCAACAAGGGTGAACCCTCCAAGGGAACGCGTTAGGAGAAGGTTGAGCTTCGCTCTGATATAGAACTTTGGTCAACCATCGCCAGATCCCTTTGGAAGTGTGGCTAGGAATAGTGTTTTCATGAGATTGGGCCCTTGGCCTCGAGGGGGTCCTAAAAGGCCAAGGTCACCTGAACCACAGCGACCAAGCGGGCATAGGTAAAAAAGGAGAAGAAGCTGAACGCCGGCTAGTCCTTACCAATGTACGTTAAGCTCGTTTCCAAAGACTCTTTGAGATCATTAGCTAGCCCTTCGACAAGCCCACGAGCTTGGTCAACTGAGAAACAACTTAACAACCTAAAAAAAGAACAGTCTGGAGTACAAGAAGTTTCCAGCCAGAGGAGGGATCGAAAACCTTCCCCCATTCCCAGGCCGGCTATTGCCCTCAACGTTTCTGCAGAATATATCTTCGACCTCTTAAGGGGTGATATGATTTTGCTTGAGGCAAAACCCATAAGGAGGTAGGTAAAGAATATAGACCCATCAAAATATTGTAAATATCACAGGGCCATGGGGCACAACATGAACGACTACAAGCACCAAAAGCGAAAGATCAAACGACTAATTGGACGGGGATACATGGATGACTTCATAGCAAATTACCAAGGGCTGGACCAATAAGCTCATCCCTTAGCAGACCTCGAAGCCCAGGCTCCACAGAACTGGCCTCCCGCCAAACCTTGGAACAGAGTGTTCTGAGAGACAGAGGCAAGGTCTAGTGTATAAGCCCAGATCTGCTATCACTCACCCAGGAAACACGTCCTTTCCTCTCAAGCGAGATCTTTCTTCACTCGCTACGACACTACCAGTAGCCAGTTGAACCCCCATGTGAGCGCCCTGGTCATTACCATATCGGTGTCAGGGGTTAAAATACGCAAGACCTTGGTAGATAATAGCAGCACTGTAAACATTATTTATTGGAAAGCTTTCCAACAGATGAGAACGGACCCGAGAGATATATGGCCGTACAAAGTCAGGCTTTATGGTTTCATAGGAGACATGTAGAGGCCAAGGGTCAAGTTACGTCCTTGTTGAATTGGGAGACAAACCCCGCAGAAGGAAAATTTTGGCGAACTTCCTTATTATAGATGTGCCCTCAAGATACAACACCATACTCGGGCGGCCCATCTTGTATGAGCTTAAAGCCACGACCTCGATATTTCATCACACCAATGAGCTCCAAGCCAATCAAGGAACTACATTCGTACGAGGTGACCAGCTCGCCTTGTCAGAACTCAGCCCACAGTGTGTCACTAACACAGGATCTCTATAAGAAATCCATACCCTAGATCCAAGGATTGGTGATTATGGGGCACAAGCTCGACCAGGTGATAAGCTCGAGACCATAAAGCTAAGTGACGATAGGCTAGAGGTAGAGCTTAGAATTACGGTAGGGCTGAAGGAGCCAACGAAGACTTAGCTCGTTCAAACAGAATCTGTTTGTCTTCGTATAGATCCATGATGACATGGAGGGAATCGACTCCAACATGCTTGCCATAAGCTCAACATTGACCCTACGGCTAAGCAAGTAAAGTTAAAAAAGTGACCACTCAACGGCAAAAGATACGAGGCCCTGGCCAGGAAGATGGATAAGTTACTCGGGAATAAATTAATAAGGGAAGCGCTGTACCCTCAATGGGTAGCTAATCCCATTCTGGTTAAGAAGAGCAATGCAATTTACTTTACGAACTTGAACAAAGCATATCCTAGAGACAATGCCACTACTAGATATGAACTGTTAAGCTTCTTGGATGCTTATTCTAGTTGCCATCTAATCCCCATGCACCAAGGAGATGAGAAGCGCACCTTATTTATAACAGACAAGGGATTCAATTACTACAAGATGATGCTGTTCGGATTATAAAATGCCAGGGCAACTTTCCAGTGATTGGTAAATTCTATGCTCAAGAACCAGCTCGGTAAGACTATGGAAGTATACATCGATGACATGCTCGTCAAGAGCCTTTAGGCAGAGCAACACTTTGAGGACCTCTACAAAATGTTCCAAGTCCTTAGAAGCTACAAGGTGAAGCTCAATCCAAAGAAATGCTTTTTCAGAGTGGCCTCAGGAAAATTCCTAGGGTATATAGGTAGTCAGAGGGGAATCAAAGCGAACTCAGAGAAAGTCAGAAAATCCTCAATATGGAACCTCCAACAGACAAGTGCAAGTATTCTTCGAGGCCATTAAAAAGTTGAAGGAATTCGCATGGACAGAGAAGTGTCAGGTCACTTTCACAAGGCTGAAAGAGCACCTTTCTTCTTCTCCTCTATTGTCTAAACGCTTTTCAGGGGAAACGCTGTCCTTATATTTGGCTGTTTTAGAATCCTCAGTTAGCGTGGTCCTAGTTAAAATGGAAAGTACGGCTCAGCTCCCCGTATGCTATGTGAATCACACTTTGCACGATGTAGAGCTCAGGTATCCTCCTTTGGAAAAGCTCGCATATGCTCTCATGATCGCTTCGAAAAAGCTCCAACCCTATTTTCTGGAGCATACAATCAATGTCTTGACCAGCACCCCTTGAAGATCGGTCCTCCAAAAGCGTGACCTATCAGGTCACTTGGTCAAATGGTGAACTCAGCCAATACGACATTAACTACAAGCTAGAGACAGCCATCAAAGGCCAAGCCCTGGCCGATTTCATAGCCGAACTCAAGCCCGCTGAACCCAGTCTTGGCAGCACAGAGCCCTTAGCTTAGGAACTATATGCCAATGGATCCTCTACAAGCCATTCTTTTGGAGCTGAGATCGTTCTCATCAGCCCTGCAGGGAATTACTATTGCCAGGCTGTTGGATTTGGCTTCAACGCAACCAACAAAGAGGCGGGATACAAAGCAATTTTGGTAGGGGTTGGCATGGCAAAATCAATAGGCGTCAGAAAGTTGATCATGAAGAGTGACTCCCAACTCATGTAAACCAAATGCGCGGAGTTTATGAAGTACAAGGCAAAAAGCTCTCCCTATACCAGAACAGGCTGTCAGATTTTTGTTAGTTGATGCAAAGCTATACAAAAGAAGTTTCACCAGACCACTGCAAAGATGCCTTGCACCCACCAAAGCACAAGCTGTATAGGAAGAAGTACATTCTGTAGTCTGCATCAATCACCCAAGTGGACAAGACCTCGCACACAAAATCTTAAGACAAGGATATTTTTGGCCTAGAATCAAGAAAGACGTAATCGTCTTCGTCAAAGCTTGTGATAAATGCCAAAGGTTCACTCCCCTCACTAGAAGCCCACTAGAAGAACTAACCTCAATTATTGGACCATGGATTTTATTGGCCCACTCCCAACAGGTAAAGATGGGACTCAGTTTGCTATTGTTGCGGTCGACTACTTCACAAAATGGGTCAAAACTGAAGCTCTGGCTATCGTCACATAGCATAAAACAATAAGCTTCATCTGGAAATCAATTATATGCAGGTTTGGGGTCCCAAATGCCACAGTCATGGACAATGGCAAGCAATCAACAATACAAAGTTCAGATCACTTTGTGAAGAGTTGGATATAAAAAACTTCTACTCCACCCTACATCACCTACAAACCAACGGATAGGTCAAGGTGTCAATAAAATTATCAAATGAACCCTGAAAAAATAGTTGGAAGCTCTAAAAAAGAACTGGGCTGAAGAGCTCCTAGTGGTTTTATGTCTTATCGAACCACCTGTTGAACTGCGATCGGAGAGGCGCCTTTTTCTCTCACATACTGAACTAAAGCAATGATCCCTATCGAGTTAGAGGTCCCTACTTCCAGACTAGCATACTTCAATGAAGTGGAAAATGATAAGCGCCTTGCCAAGAAGCTTGACCTCATTGCTGAAAAGAGAAAATTGACTGAAATCAGAAATGCGGCATATGAACAAAAATGTGCCAGGTTCTACAACACAACGGTCAAAGTATGCTGTTTCGAAGAAGGAGACTTAGTCTTGCGCAAAGTTTTTCTCGACACCGAAGAGCCGACGACAGGGACCTTAGGGCCCAGTTGGTAGGGATGGCAATTTACCCTGATCTAACCACTAACCCGTGGTGCCCTGAGCCGAATGGGGCAAGAAAATGCCGGCCCGTGGGTTGACACGATTGCCCCGATCCGTCCTAATCAATTTAGCGTGTCTTTAAAAAAAAAAAGAAAAAAAGCAATTATACAACTCCATATTTTATTAAAATTTTTTTTAAGGCTAGTTGTTAATTTCAGGTAGCTTAGAAACCTCAAAATTTACGACCAAATCACCAAAAAAAAAAAAATTTAAACGATGCAGCAAACGAGGTAGTTTGCTACCCAAACCGCCTCGCGACCAGACCCGACCCGACCTGAACCGCCCCGACCCAAAATGGGTGGGTAGGGCGTCAGAAAATGTTATCGTGGTGGGGCGGGACGGGGCCTAGCCGGGTATCAACTCTAAAACCTTGCGCCTTAACTATCAAGTCGTGATTGGAAAATTGACACGCTTCTGTATGCTCATAAATTTCCACACCAGTAATTCATAACATAGCAGTCAAACGTGATTTCGAGAAATGAATGTCTGTTTAGTTCATTTAAAGCATTCATACCCTCGCTTCTCTACGGCCTCAAATAAGGCAAATTTATGATTGAGTAAAGGTTAAGCAACCAAGGCAGGAACAAGCTTCCTACCAATGATCTAACACTTGTCTAAAATAGATTGAACTTATTGGTATGAGAAATGACCGAAAAAGGCTATTCCGTCAATGACACGACGTCCAGGTTTGCAGTTATGCGATCAAAGTTGAGGTAAGCCCTGGACTAGTGGTGACGCGACCGAAACTAGAACAAGCTTCTAGTTAAACGGCCTCACACTTGTACAAAATCCTCAATCGAATCTATTGTACATGAACTAACCCTAAACGAGCTTCTGGTTAAGCATCTTAACACCTTAGCTTGAGGACTTGCCCAAAGTATTGTACAGTTAGGGACAAACCAATTTAAACGAACAAGAAGTTGTATGAAAACATATCAAAAACCTTTCATTCATAGAAGTATAGGGAGATCTCCAAAATAAAAAAGGGAACTGGGGCTTTAGGTCTGGTCTTTTGGAGCATGAGCCTCAATCTTCTCACCAACAAGAGCTCTAGCCTCAACATCCTCATCATCTGAGCTCTCATAGCCACAGTCATACTTAAGCTTAGCTACCTGCTCCTTGAGGAAAGAAAGGTCGTACTCAGGCTAGACCTTCTCGACCTCTCTGAGAATCTCTTCAATCGTCTCGTAGTAAAGCCTGGCGATAGTTGCTTTTACTTTCCGATCTCTTATATTTGGCTACTACCTCTTTGTATTAGACCAGCTCCTCTGACACAGCCCTACTCTCCACCTCTCTCAAGGCCTGGTCATGATTTGACCTTTCGGTTGCTAGTGTGCTCTTCAGCTCCTCAATTTTCTTCCTAGAGGCCTCAAGATCATTCCTCAACAAGACAGCCTCATCTTTGAAAATGGCCAGATACTGATCCTTCTCTTTCAGAGCCAGCTCTGCTTCTTCTTTTGCCTTTGCCACCAAGTTCACCTCTTTGGTCATTTTCTTCGTGTCTTGGATAACCCTATAGACGCGAGCTTCTGGGTACTGATCCAAGATGGTTGAGTGCCCTCGTATGGCTGCGCTAGTTTGAAGGAGCTCGGTAAGTGACATGGAGGCCCCGTATTTCTACCATTTTTTCGACCAGCTTCTAGCTACATCGCTCATGGCATTGCTGAGATTCCCAGGCAGCCACTTTGGGGCATTCTGAAGATGACCACTTGGTGAGGTTGAAACTCAGCAAAGCTTTAGGCCTTCTCTCCTTCAGTTTCTCTAGTGTAGCCTGGCGGTTTTATTGGAAGGGGAGGAGTAGGTCATCTACCAGTAAGTCCAAAACTCCTTTCTCCTGAACAGGTAGCCCCTCCCTGCCTAACTCTGAGACTGAAGGCAGTGAGTTAGAAGAGAAGCCTTGAGGGATGGGCGAGTGAGGATCCGCAACCACCAGGTCAGTTTCTCGCATGACCTTTTTATCCACGGCTTTCTCCAAAGCCGCTTTCTCTGCTCTTTTTTCTCCAGAATAGTGGCAACCTCTTCAGTGGACCTCATTTCACGAGTCCTTCCTTGGCAGCTCCTCTTGCCTAGAAAAAGAAAAAACATCTGTGTCAGGTTGCCATACGTATGTAAACAGATCCAGTGCACAGTTGCAACTTATCGTTGTTAGGGCTACTGTGCTATGCTCTGACCTAGGCTCTGATAGCCCAACCTCAATCAGAGAGTCCTTGTTGGTAAGATCCTTAATGTAGCAAGCTTGCGCTTCCAATCCAGCGACCTCTTGAGCTCGTTCCTTGAAGGTTGAAGATATCAATTGCGGCCTGTCAACTCTTGAGACAGAAAAGGAAAAAATTTAAGTATTACCTCGTTAGCTCTAAAAGAGAATTAACTGGGTAGCCACTTACAGGCACTTGCGTAGCTCGTTACCACGTCTGTATCCTCATGGTCTGGGGCCGAAGAGGTCCTCCAGTTGCCTTGTACTCAGAACCAAAACTCTTTCTAATATGAGACTAACTCGGGTACCTTGTTGACCAGATTGCCGCAGAGGTGTTTAGCTCCTGATTTTGCCAATGCTTCCCTTCAGAGGGAGAGGATTTCAACAGGTAGGATGAGTCGAAATCCTCAAGGCTGGAAAACCCCAGCCCTTGCCCTGCCCCAAATGTGAAGACCCCTATTATGGTCATCTACCCTATTGGTGGAATCTGGAAGGAGGCAACCTCCCAGAACTGCAATAACTGGGTCATAGGTCGGGGAAGAGGGATCCTGAATTCGGCTTCAAACATCTTCATATTTGCGGCCACATATCCACTCGGAAGAGCACACCCCATGAACCCATCACAAGGAACCCACAATGCCATGTCATCCAGTATGCTGTACCGTCAATGGACGATGCGTAAACCCTCTTCCTCTACCTGCGAGGGGATATTCCTACGTGTGCTCTTCCGATCTCCTTCTCTAGAACCACTGCTGCCGGAGGACGCCTAATAGAGCTTGCCTCTACCCTTCTTCTTCTCCCTCACTCACTCTCTTTGCTTATTCAACCTGAACCTCAAGCTCCTCCATTTCTTCATCAGACTGGCCGGTGGCCGCTTAGGAGACCTTTCCTTCTCTACTCACTATTTTGTCGACTCAAGACTACCCAAAGAAATCTCAGAAATTACAAAGAAGGATTACCTTATACAGCAAGAGTCCTTGAGGATGAAAGCCTCTTTGCAAGACAAATACAGGACGAAAGGGAAAATGGGAGTGAGGGAAAGAGTATAAATAAGGTTGGATATAGAGTGATGGCTACGTATTGCTTTGGGAAGTGAAAAGGCAACAATTGAATTAATGATTGCTGCCTTTAAGTCTTTGGAACACACCATTCTACCAGACGGGTGATACGTGGTAGAGTATGCCACCCTAATCATTTAGAAATTCAAAGAGTTTGATTTTAAGTGACAAAAAGTTCGAAGGAAATTATCAGCAAACCTTCAAGGCCGCTAACCCTGAGAGATCTAGGAATAGTGATCTTGAGGGGGCATTTTGTAGCTGCCAGGCTGCAAAGGTCAATGAAGGTCGATGGTCGTAGGGTCTTGAAAGTAAGCCCTGAGTGATTCGCTTCACTCAACGACCTGGCAATCAAACGACCAAAAGATCTAGAAGCCCATTTCAACGACCTGAGAGATGAGCCTCTATTCTAGCGTTCGAGCGGTTCAGGCGTCTGTGCGCTACACCAACAAGTTCACAGTGCCTCAACCTACCATCGCTATCTAGCAAGTAGGCCGACTAAGCAGCGGCTTGGGAACCCACGTGAGAGACCTTATCACTTACTGCTGATGGGTCTCTAGCATTAAATGTATGTAATCATTGCCCCCATGCAAATGGTAAATGTACACTATAAATAGTGGCAAACGAAACTGAAAAGTGGTCTGAGACCCAAATCTCATTCTTCTTGTCTTTAGCACATTTATTATCTTCCATTTATTACAAATAGTCCTTGCCTTTACTCATTTACGACTTATATCGATTGAAATACGAATGTCCTGCGAATGCAAATTTTGCTTGTTGAGTCAAAGGTCAAACTTGACGTCAACAGAAATCTTTTACTTTCATGTAGTATGCCTATATCGTTAGTAGCAAGCAATATGTCATCAACGTGTAAAACCAGAAAAATATGCTTACTCTCACTGAGCTTATGATACACACAATCATCAACTGGATTTACCTCAAAACCAAAAGAGACAATTACTTGATGAAATTTATGGTACCACTGACGGGAAGCCTGCTTGAGTCCATAGATGAATTTCTTTAGTTTGCAGGCCATCTTCTTTGAGTCTTCTATTACAAAGTTTTCTAGTGGCTCTATTAATCGTTTCATCAATGTCACCACTGAGAAACGTTGTCTTTACATCTATCTGATGTAACTCAAGATCAAAATGTGCAACAAGAGCCATAATTATCCTAAGAGAGTCTTTCATAGAAACCAGAGAGAGTCCCTTTAAAATCAATGCCTTCTTTTTGAGTAAAGCCTTTAGCTACAACACAAGCCTTATATCTTTGCACATTACCTTTCGAATCTCTTTTACTTTTAAATATCCATTTACAACATATGGGTTTTGCACCTTCTAGTAATGGGACAAGATTCCAAACTTTATTGTCTTGCATAGACTTGAACTCTTCATTCATGACATCTATCCACATTTGAAAATTAGAACCCTACAGTGCCTATTGAAAATTGATTGGATCATCTTCTATAATTCCATTACGTTCCTCATGTTCTTGGAGAAATACTATGCAATTATCTGAAATAGCAATTCTCCTTTCTCTAGTGGATCTCCTTAGTTCTTGAAGTTGTTGAGTTAGTTCTTCTGGAATAGTAGTCTAATTCTGAATGTGAGGTTGTTTAATATTGTCATGCTGAGGATCTTGACCCGCTTCTTGATTATTGACAGGTATGGAAGCCTACACATAATCAAAAATAGAGATCGAAGCTGACTCCTCTTTGAAGACAAAGTCTTTGACCTTATCTCTACCCCCAAACTCAACATCCTCAAAAAATTTTACAGTTCCTGTCTCAAAAATTGACCGACGTGGGGGATCATAAAACTTATACCCCCTAGATCGCTCTGCAAAACCAATAAAGTAACTATTTATTGTTTTAGAGTCCAATTTATTTTCATGTAGCTTATAAAGCCTAGCCTCAACTAGACATCCCCAAACGTGAAAATGCTTTAGACTAGGCTTTTTTCCTGTCCAAAGCTCATAAGGTGTTTTGGCAGTTGCTTTAGTCGGTACTTTATTAAGAACGTAAGCTGCTGTTTTTAATGCTTCTACCCAAAGTGATTCTGGTAAAATAGAATAACTAATCATACTCCTTACTATGTCCTTAAGAGTTCTGTTTCATCTTTCAGCCACACCATTCACGCTAGGAAATCTAGGCATGGTGTATTGTGGGACGATTCGGCACTTCTCTAGGAAATAACCAAATGGCCCTAGATGTTGTTCACCAGAACGATCATATCTGTCGTAGTACTCACCCCCATAGTTAGATCTAACGGTCCTAACCTTTTTGTTGAGTTGAGTTTCAACCTTAGCTTTAAAAGCCTTAAACACGTGCAGTGATTGAGATTTTTCATGAATGAGATATTGGTACGCATAACGTGAGTAATCGTCTATGAATGATATACAATATTGTTAAACATTCCAAGAAGCCATAGGGAATGGTCCATAAATATATATATGAATTAATTCTAAGATGTCGAAAGCCTTGTTGGCACATAATCTCTTAGTTTTATTCTGCTTTCCCTTGATACAATTAATACAAACATTTAAGTATGTAAAATCTACGGAATCCAAAATATCATTAGACACAAGTCTCTTAATTCTTGCTTTTGAGATATGACCTAAGCGTTGGTGCCATAATGATGCCGAATTTTCTTTATTTAATTTGCATTTAGTACCACATGATTCAACATGTGAGTTTTCATGATAAGATGTACCAAATATAGGTTATCGTATAAAGATAATGAACCAATACCTATAGCGCTTGAATTTAATGAAAGACTAAACTGGCTATTTCCAAAAGAACAATAATATCTAGAATTTTCCAATTTGGAAATAGAAATCAAATTCCATCTAAAAGAAGGGTTAACAAATGTGTCTTTCAAATCCAAATAATAACCAGTTCCTAACAATAACCTAAATGTACCTATTGCTTCAACTTCTACCGTTTCACCATTACCCACATAGATGTATCTTTCACCATCTTTTGTCTTTCAGTAGCTCAAGCAACCCTGCATAGAAACACTTATATGACTAGTAGCACTGGAATCTAACCACCAAGTTTTTCTTTGTGCTGAAGCTAAATTAACCTTAGAGCAGACCAAAATAAATGAAAATAGACACACTGTTTACAAGCCTTTGAGAGATTTCCATACTAGGTTCTTGCTATGAGATTGAGGGGACTATTGTAGACTTGGCTCCGATACCACTACTTGTAGCGCACCTTGATTTTCACCAGTTAATATTTTAATTCTTATTTTACATAAAATCTACGTTTCATAACTTGTAGAATATATGTTCTCTTGATCACAAATTTTCACGTCATCCCTTTATAAAGATAGATTTACCCAATACTTAGTTAAATTTTCCTTCTTTCATTTGTATCGTTACTTGTAGGCATACCAATACTTTTCCTTCTTGATCACAAATTTTCACGTCATCCCTTTATAAAGATAGATTTACCCAATACTTAGTTAAATTTTCCTTCTTTCATTTGTATCGTTACTTGTAGGCATACCAATACTTTTCCTTCTTGATCACAAATTTTCACGTCATCCCTTTATAAAGATAGATTTACCCAATACTTAGTTAAATTTTCCTTCTTTCATTTGTATCGTTACTTGTAGGCATACCAATACTTTTCCTTCTTGATCACAAATTTTCACGTCATCCCTTTATAAAGATAGATTTACCCAATACTTAGTTAAATTTTCCTTCTTTCATTTGTATCGTTACTTGTAGGCATACCAATACTTTTCCTTCTTGATCACAAATTTTCACGTCATCCCTTTATAAAGATAGATTTACCCAATACTTAGTTAAATTTTCCTTCTTTCATTTGTATCGTTACTTGTAGGCATACCAATACTTTTCCTTCTTGATCACAAATTTTCACGTCATCCCTTTATAAAGATAGATTTACCCAATACTTAGTTAAATTTTCCTTCTTTCATTTGTATCGTTACTTGTAGGCATACCAATACTTTTCCTTCTTGATCACAAATTTTCACGTCATCCCTTTATAAAGATAGATTTACCCAATACTTAGTTAAATTTTCCTTCTTTCATTTGTATCGTTACTTGTAGGCATACCAATACTTTTTGTTGAATAAGTAACTCTCTGTTTTTATCAATACTGAACATGCATCAGTACTTTTAATTAGTCATTATGCTCTTTGTTTTATCGATATTGATAGAAGTATCGATACTTTTTATTAGAGTAACTGTAATATTATACCTTTACTTTTTGTGTTCAAGATATGTTCTAATCTTGATTTTAAGCTTCTTCAGTAGTTCTTTCAAGGATATGTAGCACAATAACATCATTCATAACATAATTCATTACTTCATCATAGTCACCATTACAAAAGGTTATAAAGATAAGCAACAAGGGGTATATTACGTTTCAAAAGTTCTCCTTTTCTCTCGCTAGGGTTCATCACCCTCTATAAGCGGATTTTTATACCATCATACTAAAGGTTACGTCAACGTAGCAAAATAAGGTAAATATTTACATAATTCCATTTATAGGAGTTCCCATTTATTGCCCTTATAATACTCCGTCTTGATGTATGCCATGGTCTTGGGTGTGTAGTACTCAATTTGCACTTGAATGGTGATGTAGTAAAAAATGCTTGGATACTGATCGCAGTAGGCCCAAATATCCCACTCCGTTACACCCGTACAAGCACTTTCATCTGGCGATACCTCCAATGTAGCGCCCCAAAATTTCACCGATCTTTTCTTGAGATTTTTCTGGAATTTTTATGATTCAAATAAAGTGCTATGCTTGATTTTGTTAAGAATAAAATTATTTATTAAGAGTAGAATATAATATTTTTTAGATGAAGATAATCTGTAAAGGATAACTGTGAAGTTTATCCTAAGGTAAAGGTGCAATTAAACATAGGGTAAAGGTGCAATTGAACAAAAATTTAATTGCAAGTTAGCCCTTAAGAAAATCTATAACTAGTTGGAAATTGAAATAATTAATATTATTAAAAATCCATAAACCCAGGCATGCCTATTTTCTCTCTAATATGTGGCTGGCCAAGCTTTTACTTGGCTAGCGACCGAAACAGGTAGTTTGTCTTGGCCAGCCAAGCTAAATACCTGCCCAACCAGATAACCTACTCGGCTAGCCAAGTAATTTCTACATCCTTTTAACATTTATACTTTAAAGTGTAGTTTTAATATGGTGTATATACACATGATGTAGGGATAGAGTGTTCAAGTAGCTTTAGAGGTAAATGTGATAACTCCACCTACAGTATAAAGCTTAATGTGTTGAATATATGATTTTTACATGCGATACGTGAATGATGCAAGCATGTTTACTCCTGTCCATTAATAGATTGATATTATTATACCATGCATGATGTGTAGCACGCCAAATATGCATACATTAAGCATGTGGATGATTAGCATATGTATGGAATATATTATGACGTGGTTAGTTGTGCATTGGTTATGCAATGGATGATTTGCGTGAGGTCCCTATATAATGCACCGCTTATTTATCACTTGGGGCAGTGTACCCCTCATGAGTGTTGGGGGCTCGATGGCTGGTTGACTGGGTATATAAACTGGACACAGTACTGGGGGTTCGACATTGGATATGATATGGCCAAGCCTTGTCTTTTAATATTGGTAAGTCTCTGGTGACAGTCAAGGCATGGTAAGTGCTTAGGAGCAAGGCATGTGTGCACTGTATATATTGACATGCCTTACTTATGAGAGTTCATGCGGTGTTTTATACATGGGTTGCATGTTATTATGTTTACTGAATCTTTATGGCTCACGTAGTTGCTTTGTGTACTATAGATTTATACGTCAACAATATGGACCATTGGTGTAACGCCCTAAATTTTGAAATGCTTGGAGCGTTAGTTTTACTTTTCTTGCTAACTTATAATATAATTTAATACGGAGAACGACAACATTCAATAGAAGTTTTAAAAGTGCGGAAGGAAATATAGTACATCAATCCATGAAAATTCTCGCTAAATAATTGGAGTTTATCAAATGTTTCTCTATGAAAGATAAATAGGTTTTCAAAAGATTAATCTTTCATAATACATGTTTAATTGTAGCCACCGTTCATCAAGATCGGAACCGCCAGCCTCGAAACTTGAAATTTGTTAATTTGAAAGGAATGAGTATTTCATACGAAATACTCAGTAGACTTAAGCGCATATTAATTAATTTATACAATAAATAGAACACATACATATGCAAATTCTTCTAGGGTAAAACCTAAATTCTTTCGCAAATACACATCGAATAATAAATGCGAGTCTATATTCTTAATATATCTCTCTATTCTTATTCTCATTCTTATTCTTATATGAGAGCAAGCTAAGCATAGCAAAAGCAAATTGTCAATTCTTAATGAAATAGATTATGCGCATATCAAGAGATCTTATGCATATAACATACAATTCTTATTTTCACATATCCACATATACCATTCACAACGCAAATCGATCAATATTGCGCAATCTTAAAAAAGGGTATTTGAATAAAGAGTCTATCTCTTAGTTTTCTTGAGTTGAGCTATGAATCTTGAAATTAGCTTTGTAAGTGTCCAACGCTCCTTCTAGTCAATAAAAAGAAATTAATTTAAAGTTAGGAGTTGAAAATTAAAGTTTAATAATTATATTAACACTTTGGGGGCTAAAGTGAAACAATTGAAAGTGTAAAATGTGAGTGAATGTATGGTTCAAATGATTTTTGGGGCTAAATTGGAAAAGAACTAAGATTATGGGTGAACAGGATTTAAATCATAAGTTTGGGGACTAAAAAGGCTAAGATAATTTGTAGGGACTGAAATATCACATCTTGAAACTTATGGGACCATATGAGCTAACCTTGAAAGTCAGGGGTTGAAATATTTCGAAACAGAACCTAAAGGATCCTATTGAATATTTTCAAAATATTGGGGATTAGTTTGCAAAGCTCTAAAAGGTGAGGGACTAACTTATTTGACTTAGAAACTATAATAACCCTTGTGTAAATAAAACAACTCTTCAATTTTGCAAAAGAGCACTCATCTCCAAGATGGTGTTCTGCTTGTATATACACACATATATACATATATACACTGCAGACACATGCCTAGGAGTGATTCTTGACCCAAATATCATGGTTTTTATGGGAAAATGATGCTCTCAATGAGCTCTCCTCATCTAGGCAATTTTTTGAACGAATGCTAATAGTTTTCGGCGGAGGTGGGTTTGGAAAGGCTCAGTTTTTTGACGAGAGGAGAAGGTTTCCGGCCAAGATATTGGTACAAACGTGTTCTACACTACGTGGGGAAACTAATGGTGCAAGATCGGTTGTGTAAGGTCAAGTTTCGAAGAAACCCAATTGGGTCTGGCTTTAAAAATGGGTCCGAGAGGGGGAAGAAAGACTGGTTGACGGTGCTGCCAGCGGTTCTAGGTGGTGCCAGCAGGAAGAAAGACTAGTGATGTGATTTTCTTGCTTGCATTTGAGTTTCATGCTTGAGTGAATGTGTGTGTAGGTATGTGTATACTCATGTAAATGGCTTTGTATGTGTGTGTTGAATGTATGTAGAAACATGTAATTTTTGTGCAATGCATCAAAGATTGAGATGTAATCTTGTGTATGTCATGTATATGAGAGATGATGATGATTTTTTTGATGGTGTGAATATGATGATTTAGATGCTTGTGTGTGAGCACTGGCTTTAGGAAATTTACAGACAGGGGGAAGGAGAGGGAAGAACCTTGGCTGCTGCTAGTGTGGGTTGGAGGAGAAATGGGCTAACAAATGCCTATTTTATTTGTTTTCATTTTGCATATATAGTTACATGGGATTGGAGGGCTGAATGGAGGCTACCAAATAGGGTATTGTATTTTGAATTCTTGGGTTTTGATTTGGGTTACAAGATTTGGGCCATTTCTTGAGGAGATCGGTGCATCCATATAAGAGTTTGGATTAAAATGAATAATCATAGGTCTTAAGTTTCAATTAATTAAATTAATTTGAATTGTTATTGTTATTATGAAATAATCGGTTTAGTTCCAAGTTACTTAAATTGAAATTTATTAGTATAAGTTTCGGTTGTTCTCAAAATTATCCCATTACAATACCTTTAAATTTTAAAACAAAATTATAATTATGACTAGACGAGCCCGACAACGAAGTTTGACTATTAAAAATTTTAGACGCATTGTAGCGACACTTATATTAAAATAAAAATTTTTTAAATGGAAAAATTTTCTGGTCACTGCAATTGGAAGTTCAAGGATTGTTTGACTGAGATATGCTGAATCACACCGATTTTATTGGGGTAAATTATTCTACTATGTTGTGCCAAATAAAATAGTATGTTGTATTTTTCTTAAAGGGCAGGGCGTTACACCCCAAGTGCTTTGGGTTATTTCAAATAAGTTCCATTTGATCATCTAGCATTTTAAAAAACACGGAAAAAGTGAATAAATATATTCAATGAGTAACCTCTATACATGCAAGTATTTATTTTAAAACATGACTTTTTTAGGGCCTAAATTGCTCCATCGATTTTCCAAGTGCTCATGCAACTGGTTCAGTTGGTATCACATATGAAAAATGTTGGTTCATAGACTATCTAGGTATTCTCCCACAATCCGAGTCGAACTTGCTCGAAAAGGACGCCTTGACGCAATATCATGACCCGAACTCAACTAAGATTCAGAAATTCCATGCTCTTCCGATCTGTATCAATTCATCTTTTCAAACATAAAATTTTAGAGCTATTATGCATAAAGAAAAGTAACAACTTAGCTTTCAAATTTGTTCTGCAGCAACAGCTCACAAGATGCCTTAAGACAAAACCACACCTTTGCCAAGGAGAAAAGAAAGAGACAAGCCAATCCCAAGTACAAAGATCACTCACCTTTTTCTAACTTTTTCGATACTTACTTCAGCTTTTACATGGGTGTTTCTGGGCAAAAAAGGCAAAGCAAGTGGATATTTAATTAAGAGTTGAATGAAGTTTTGGTTGAAAGGTGATGGACTTATCCAATAACAATTAGATGCATTTATACACAAAACTTCATAGGACAAAGGGAATCTTTGGCAATCATTACCAACTATCCCTAGCCATGATGAATAAGTCTATCTGTTTTATTCATGCACATTTTCATTCATATAGTAAGTATACTTTGTTTGGCACTTTTCCAAAGAAAATCTCGAGTTTAAGCTACTTTTTCTGTAGCGACCCCGAAATTTTTAGAAAAATTTATTTTATTAAATAATTGCGCGTCGCTATAATTTCACCAAATTTTAAAGTTTGTTTAAGTCCGCGCTCGTCTAGTCAAATATTCTAAAGCTTGAATAAAATTTTATAGTAAATAGCTTATTTTCTAAAAGCTCCAAACATTCTATAGCAAACGAGTTTTATTAAAAATCTTTGTATCCTAGCTCGACTTGTCTTAGGCGTTGCGATTGTGTTGAAATTCCTTCAACTTTGATTACCAGTACACATGAAAGTTCGTATGCACTTAAACTCCAAATTCCCGGTTGAACCAAGAAGTTGTAACTCAAAACCTATAAACATCCCTAATGACATGTATTTTATCTACACAAATCTCTCAGCATTGTGAATCGGTATGTATTTTTCTGCCTTCAGCCTTAATTGTTCCAAATTCCATATACATCAAAAACACACATGGATACACAACCACTGGCCCTCACCCAAGGCAGCATTCCGGCCGTCTCCGGAAAATCCTACACGTACACAGCCATCCTCCGTGTAACGCCCCAAATTTAGGAAACTTGGGTCGCTAACTGAACTTTAAAATTTTACTTAAGATGCGGAACTTATCACAAAATAATTAGATGCGGAAAATCTTATTAACGAATAACAAAGAATCTCGTCCAAAAATAAGTGGAGTCTTAACAGTCAAAGAAATAACTCGAAATCCTAGAAAACATCTAATATAAATCAAATTATGTTTCTAGCAGCCTTCGTCCGTCGTTCCGCCACCGGCTCCAAAACCTGAAAGTGTTAGTTGAAAGAATGGGTATAAAAATATACTCAGTAGACTCTAGCACATATTAATCAATTCACACAATAAACATGACATGTAAACATGCAAATAATTCTTTCTTTCTTTCTTCCTTGGAAGGATCTTGTCTTGTCTTTGAGAATAGATATTCTCGTTCTTATGTATTAAAGCAGACACGCGCATCATAAAGAGATCTTAAGCATATATGCATTCTTTCTTAAGCATATAATAATATGCAAACTTTCTTATAATCACATATTTTCACATAACATTTATCACATAAATCAATTAATAATGCGCAATACTTTAAGAAAACATTTTATAAATTTAGAGTCTACCTTAAGCTTGTGAGTTGAGCTACTTTGAGAGAAATCTACTCGCCTATTGCTCTTCGCGCCTCATCTAGTGAAAATAAAATAAATTATTTTAGTATGAAATAAATAATACTTTATAAAAAGGGAAATAAACTTTAGGGACTAAATTGGAACTTTTAAATAGTTTAGGATCGGGACTGAAAAGTAGATAATAAACTTAAGGGCTGAATTCACGAAACTGAAAGTTAGAGCCCCTATTTGGCTAAACTGAAAGTGTTGGGACTGAAATAAATAAATCTGAAAGTTAGGAAACCTATTTGGCTAAATTGAAACTCAGGGAACCGAAATATATGAATCCAAAACTCTGGGGACTGGTTTAAACATAGTCAGACGTTGGGGACCCGGGTGTTAAATAATTTTTTATAAAAATCCCAAATCCCTAACCAAATCGGCAGACCGAATTTGAAATCAAGAATGGAGGTTGGGCCGGCGTGTGTGTGTGCTCTTGTGCCGGCGGTGGAACTCCGGCGAGAGGGTGAGGGACGTGGTTGGGGTTTGTGTTGGTCAAGGAGTTGTGGCTCGCGATTATTCGCGGGTGTGTGTGTGTGTGACGGGAGCCGCGGGTGTGTGGTTCACCGGCATAGGAGGTTATGGTTCAGGGGACGAGAGGGAGTAGCGATGGCTGGGTTCGGTCGGGTTTTGCGACTAGCCGAAGGCTTGAACTCGGGATTTGGG
>CAVNYN010221190.1:0-25159 GCA_963692815.1 Nyctanthes arbor-tristis
CATGCGATAAGCCAAGATATTCTCTGACACAGTCCTAGCTGGGTCTAACTCAAATGATAAGTATCTATCCCAAACAGCAAAAACCCTCTCGCACATACTTCTGTGCTCTTCCGATCTCTGAAAAATTCGCTATCAAAGTCCAATCAGGTAAAATTTATCATTATCCCTAGTAAGTTCTCGAGGACTAAAACGAATAGAGAGATATAATGCAAAATCATTTCTTGATTATCTTTACTTAGTTTATCTGTAAGTATACCCAATTATGCTCGACTTAGTTACTTTCTCAAATAGGGTACAATAAATTTCTCATCTCAATAATTCATAACATCATATCTTGAACATGTACCCGAAATTTCTCAACATAAATATTTTCTCAAAATAAATATCTTTCTTTACCTTCAGAGTTGGCGGAGAGAGCGATGGCAATGATACTTCCAAAATATTTTAAACTTAAATTTTTTTTTTGAAAAGAATTCGTTAAACAAATTTCTATGGGTCTACAGAAACGTCGACCGCGCTCTGATACCAAGCTGTAACGACCCGCTCTACTTTGACATTATATTGTCCACTTTGGGCATAGCCCTCACGGTTTTGCTCTTGGGCTTCTACCCCAAAAGGTCTCATGTCAGAGGGAGTGGATCTCTTAACTTATAAACTGGTCTCCTTTTCTTCACCCAAGCGATGTGGATTGAGGCTATCACAACTATGTTCAACACAATGTACATGAGGGCTCTGGGGTGGAAAAACTAGGAACTATCAACAAGGTGTGGAGGGAGACTACTGGACTAGAGCATCTGGGGACTATCAACACAGTTCATAGGAGGACTGTTGGGGTGGAACACTTGGGGACTATCAACAAGACGTGGATGGGGCTACTTGACTGGTTCAACATAGTGTACAGAAGGGCTCCTGCAGTAGAACAACAGGAAAATATTAAAAAGGTGCGGACAGGGGCTACTGGACTGGTACATCTAGGAACTATGTTTAACACAGTGCACTAGAGGGCTCCTGGTGTGGAACAATTGGGAACTATCAACATGCTTCAGAGGGGAGCTACTGAGTTAGAGCATCTGGGGACTATGAACACAGTGCACAGGAAGGCTCATGGGGTAGAACAATTGGAGACTATTTACATGGTGTGGAGGGGGTTACTAGCCTAGAACATCTGGGAACTATGTTCAACACAGTGCACAAGAGGGCTCTTAGAGTGGAACAACTGGGAACCATCAACTAGGTACCGGGGGTGGGGGATACTGGACTAGAACATCTGGGAACTATGTTCAACACAGTGCACTGGAGGGCTCTTGGGGTGGAACGACTAAGAACTATGAAAAAGGTGCGAAGGAGGGCTACTGGACTGGAACAGCTGGGAACCGTCAACATGGTGCATAGGTGACAGCTCACAAAAGTTTGTTTGGCTGAGAATTCAAATTATTTCTAGGTTTTCTTTTGGTCACATTTCGTTCATTTATTCAATGAACAAGAGTGTGCGTGAGTTAATGGTTCCTAAGCTAGGTAAGTTTTATCGAATTACTTATTTGCCCTTAATTACATGAATGGATTTCCACCCATTATCTTTTGTTGTTTAGCTAGGCTTTAGGGTAATTTTCTACCTAAAAGCAAGGTCAATTAGGGAAATTTCTAGAAGCATTTATTATTTAATGCTAAAGAACAAAAAAAGGTATCATGAGCATGCATGAACAAATAGACTGTGAAGAAGACGAGAGACCTCAATTAGAATGGTGTCAGTAACCTTAGAGGAATAACGGATCTATTTAAAGCCGCACAAAATAAATCTCAGACTTCAGACTTTCAAAGTGGCAATGCATGCATTGATGACGTACATTAATATCGTAGCCTTAATTTACTTAAATTAAAGACAAACAATGAATGCCGAGTATTTTGCAGAAATATGCTCAGGTGGAGAGCAAGTGAAAGTACAATCTCAAAGATTGAATGAACAGACGTCCAGAAT
The DNA here is from genome assembly GCA_963692815.1 of Nyctanthes arbor-tristis. NCBI lineage: Eukaryota > Viridiplantae > Streptophyta > Magnoliopsida > Lamiales > Oleaceae > Nyctanthes > Nyctanthes arbor-tristis. The sequence goes on from CAVNYN010221190.1 coordinate 1,976, forward strand.
GAAAAACATCAACCTCATTCACTTCAAAATTGAGCGAACTCGCCACACCTCTGATGGACTGACCGGTGGCCACTTCTCTCAGCTTTTCTAGCCACTCTCCAAGACCGATACTCCATGTTGCTGCCAATGCCAGTGACAAGGTAATTTGTCCCCTTTCACCTAATTTTGTAACCCTAATTTCTTTCAAAATCCCTAATTAATTCCTTTCGAAATCCTAGGGTTTTCTTTTCAGATGACAGAGGCCTTCATCCCTGACAAGCTCATCCGCAAGGATGTCTGGAAATTCATAGAGCTATTTTCCCATTTGCGACTACCGGGAATTTTCAGAAATGCCGATCATCGGCATCTAGATGTCATCTACAGCACCCACGCCACCCATTAGAAAAAGTTCAGCCTTGTAATTAGATTTGAAGAGTCGATCTTCTTCTTTTATTGCCAAGCTTACAGCCTCCGTTAAAGTCCAAGGTGTTCTTAGTTTCAATTTCTCACGTATATCATATCTCAAACCACATATATATCTAGTCATTTGCTGCTGTTCTGATTCATTAAACTCCTTACACAACAAACCAAATTCATCTGTATATTCCTAGACACTATGACCATGTTGCTCGCACTTATGGTACCTTCAGTTAATTATAGATATGTAATCAATAGGAAGGAACTTATCTCGCAACACCTATTTCATCTTTCGGCAAGTACGGATACCTATCTTTAACCTTCAAGCTGGCGTCTACATTTAACTTGATCCTACCAATTTGCAGTACCTTTTCAGATTTTACATACAACAAGCTTGACCCTGTGGTCTTCTAGAACATCCCAATTTACAAAGAATTTCTCAATGGTGCGCAACCAATATAGGAAATCATCAAGTTTTAAATACCCATCAAAGTTGGGTATATCCAAATATGTCTTTATATTTAATAATTCAACGTTTTAAATACCCATCAAAGTTGGGTATATCCAAATATGTCTTTATATTTAATAATTCAACCATGAATATGTCTGTCAAATTTGAAAAACACCATAGGATAACGAGATGGAAAAACCATGATCTGATACCACTTGACGCAGGACGGAAGCAACATGATTTCTGGTGAAACCTTGCAAACAATGAAAGCTTGGAATGCTTCAAGCAAGTCCTAGAATCCACCAAGAAATTAAGCAAAAATCAAAAATTTTATTGATAATCCAATAATTGAATTAATTAAAAATTGTATGTAGACTTTTCTTATAGACTCAAATGTCTTGGAAAACAAGTAAAACATTAAAAAGAAAACCAAAATCTTACTAAAATAAGGAAAACAATTAAAATCTTAATAGAAATAAATGACAATTTAAAACTTAAATTCTAATACTGATAAAACTATGTTTTTGTCTTATTACATCACAGCTGCATAAATCGAAAGTATATTTTCTTCTTATTTTGTAAGTATATTATTTGTCTAAAGATTTGGAGTTGATAATGAAACTCATGCAAACTCAAATATTTCTTTCTAAAATTCCCATATCTCATCTCAAGAATAATTCAAAGCTTCATATATCCTGTTTTCCTTGTTGACCAAGTTTATTGAACAAGTTAAGAACTCCGTATTTTTTCCTTTATATAGTTGGCATCAATTCGATAAACTTTTATAGTAAAATATAAAGAAAATTTATGGTAATTAATAAACAAACAACAACTTAAATAGTAATAGAAAATGGGAAATTATACCATTTACTTCCAAAATATTGTTTTTTCCAAAAATACTTTATAGTATCTAGAATTACTTGGTTTTTATTTATTTATTATTTGTTTTATTTATTGCTATTTAATTAAATCTTACCCCTAAACTCCATCCCACACCCAGCCACTCACCCCCACTCACGGCCAACCGTCGGTGTCGATGACCTGACTCTAGCGATCGGTCATCGAATTCTGGCGGCCGATCACCAGATTCCGGTAAATTTTTTTTGTTTTTTCCTTTTTTCCCCTTTTTTTTCCTTTCTCCCTCATTGTTTTGTTTAATTTTTTCTTTTTTGGGGCGATGTTTTCGAAATCTTCTTTTTCTTATTGTTTTTGCTTTTTATTTTTGTTTTTCCTTTTCTTTTTTCTTGCGTTATGTGTGGAACAATCTATATTATGTCTGTTGTAAGGTTTGTTATGTGTGTAATAAGGTATGTTATGTGCATAACAAATTATGTTAGTTATCTAACAAGTTGATGTAGATTACACAATAGAATAGATCGAAGGAGGATTGGACCGAAGATAGAGTTGAAATTTCAGTGTTTGTCGTTCAGTGTCTAAATTGACATATAATACCTTCCTGAAAGTGAAGCGGTGAGACGAGAAAGGGTCATCTACCATAGGTTGATGACCAACATCAGTTTTCCGCCATCGCCGATTGTTTAAGCCTTTAAATTTACGATTTTCTATTTTTTTTTCCAATTTTTATAATTGATTATTTTAAGGTTTTGACTCTAGGCTTGTCTATGTCTATTTAAATACTGTTCAAACTTTTTCCATCATTCATTGCTTAATAACAACATATGTTACTTGTTTAACAAGTTATACTATTTCTGTAACAAGTTATGTTAACTACGAAATAAGCTATATTATGTTTGTAAAAGTTTGTATTATTAAATAAGCTATGATATTTGTCTAACAAATTATTTTTTTTGTTGTAACAACCTAAATTATTTGGTTAAGTTATGTTATTTGTGTAACATACTATATTACATGAATTTAAAATAGCATAATATCATTTAATATATGAATTGAAATGTGAAACAATTTATACTATATGAATTTAAAAAAATGATTAAAAAGGAAATAGAGAAAACAAAGAAAAAAGGGAAATAAGAAAAGAAAAAATAAAAAAAAAGATAAAAAGAAAAGGAAAAAAAATTCTGAAATAGGTTGCCAGGTCATCGGCGGCCGGGGTGGGTGAGTGGGTTGGGGATGGAGATGGATATTATTATAAGAAAATAATAATAATAATAATGTAAAAAAAAAAAGAATAACATACACTGTTATTCATATAAATGTTGGATAGCATGTTATGTTATACGGTATTTTTGAAATAAATAAATATTAGGAAGTATTTGTTGAAATAGTTTAGAAAATCAAGGTAAACATCAAAATTCCCTGATAGAAAAACTCTAAAACTCATATAATGAGTTAAATTATATAAAAGACATAAACGTGCTGAAATTTTCTAAATCTTCATCTTCATAATTCTCCTCGAGTGGGAGAAGATTCACCCTCAAATCTTGGGTCCATTATCACTTCTTGCCTTCCTATGCTCAAAATAGGACATGGTTTTTGACATCAAGTATATAAACAACAGTAATGATCTAATGCCAGAATAATCAAAAGGATTTTTTTCTAATAAAACCGCATATGTTTCACCATCAGTAATGTGTTTTTCAACAACATTATCATTCACACAACCCCCAGAAATCAGGAAATGTAAACCATGCATTATTGACGTACATTGTTGAAAATTGAGATAAAGGGTTTGAGGATTTATGGATGAAGGAGACAAGGAAATTTCCCAACTCCCTTTTCTGCTAGTTCAGAATTATCGCCTTTTTTCTGCGATAGTTGCTCACCAATATCAAAATCAACTGTATCTCCATATTCTGTTTCTAAAACCCTATCCATGATTAGACTCATGATTAATCCCACTATTGCGACAGTCTCACCTAGCAGTAATTCACACATCACGACCTTTCATGCCTCAAGCCCAAGAGTGAAAATGTTAACCAATCTAGCCATCTTTTTTGCCAAGCATATATCTAGTTGTTTGCGGATTTGTATTAGTTCACATCTGTCATCCTCATTATCAATCTTGGAACCACGACGTCTAATATATATGTCCTCCTTGATCCATTGTCAGAAGCGTATACCGTACTTTGGTACCAGCTGATGCAGAAGGAAGCATAACAAATGACTAATACGAGATTATAAATGGAGATTACCAACTGATGTAGGAGGAAGCGTAACAAATTGAAATTATTAATACAAGATTATAAATGGAGATTCACACACAAATCTGCCATTTAAATGCAAAAAATTGAAAGAAATCCAGTATCTTTTAATTTAGTTCAAAACTCAACCACCTAATAATAAACAAAGATCAACTTAGATATTAATAGAAAAACCCTTAAACTCATCTAATAAGTTAAATTAGATAAAAACATGCAAATGAAAAAAATTCAAATTTCTTATTATAATTGCTTTAGTTAATTTTGCGAAATTGCCGAACCCAAGGCTATTTGACTTTTGGACAATTATATTGCCATTACAATTTTTAATTGCCACATCACACATTACTATTTATTTATATGCCCTCAAATAAAAGTACAATTAGATTTTCACACCGTACGTAACTTTTCCAGTTGAAGACACTCTGGCAACTCATAAAATTTTTTCAGGCAGGTTTTCTTTTGAATTTCTATTGGGGTACTGATAATTTCTTCGAGTCGATTTCCGCACCACATGAATTCTCATCATGTGATTTGTTTTTGCACTAGGATACCGCTTTCGGCTGCGTTCTTATCGGCCCTTTTTGCTTATCAATTGCATTGTACTTAAGAAACTGATGTGGCTCTCTACTACTCCACTAGACATAATAATTGGGAAAAATTGACACAAAAGATTGAATTTTCATTTTCATAAAAAACCAAAATTTAAGATATGAAAATTCTTTATTTCCCTTCCCTATTTTTGGGATCCATATTGATGATCGGTACGCGTGTATTAATAGATGGAAAATTGGAATAGAAATGATTGGTTAGGATGTTTTTGAAGGAAAATCTATTGAATTGAAACCTCTTTAACGTCAAGGCCCTTGACCCTATAAAGTGCTTCAGTTAGAAATTTGATGAGTTGAGGAATTTGATTACAATTTTTATGTTGAAACACAAATGCAAGACAAGGAAAATACTTCTTTAGTTATTCCGGGGGACGTATTTTGCAATTTGCACTATTTTATTTTATATAATTAATATATATATAATTAATGGTTAAAATGTAAATTTATTGTGATCGAGTGTGTCTATCAATTTTCACTCTTAGCATGAAGGCCGTGTATAGATTTCTGTCTTAGGGCTTTAGCACAGTACGGTACATCATTTACTTTGGCGACGCTCTTCCGATCTCTATTATATTCTTAATTCACCTATTCGATCTGCAACTGCTTTAAATTAGGTCAAGTTATCTTGTCCGTCTTATCCCTATGGCAAGCAATGTTTGTTTATCTATGTTAGTCAACTCAACAGAACTTGGCAAAACACTTTTTGTCTCTAGGTTTATTAAACTTACAACTCTTTAAAAAGATAAATAGACAATACGTACGCCTAGTAGAACAAATTTTGAAGGGATAAGTACATTCTAATTAATATCACTAGACTGAGGTTCTTTTATCTTCTCTTCCCATGTTTGCAACCGGTCTTTTGCTTTCTCCACCTGAAAATCTCCACCAGAAAGCTAGATAGATAAATTAAGTAGTCCTGTTCACTTGCCCACAGTGACAGATTTAATATTTTCACACTAATAATGGTAGATTAAGACGAGAGGGGGGGGGGGAAATTTCAACATTTAATGACACGTCTAATATATGTATGCGACCTGGAATCTAAGTCATTCACCGACCATTAAAAATGATCTAGCACTATATTTATGACATCATAAGGCCATGTAGTGTGCATCGCGATACGCCACATGATTGTGGTTTCTCATATGTTGCGTGTCCTGATGCACTCTATATAGTCATGTGACACCATCTTACGAATAATGCCAGTATTTTCTTATTGAATAATAAATGGGTGGATATCTCTATGTATTTATAATTGTCTACCCATCTTTCAGTGTAAAAATGTCAACTAATCTCTACTTCTCTAGTCTAGATAAATAGTACTACTTCTATATATATATATATTACACCATATGGTATTAGATCGGGATTACACTGACCATCGTGGATGCCATAAACTAAACTTTATGGATAGATTGAGAATCAATAACACATACCTCCTTATTCCAATCGGTGCGAAAAGTGAACCATAATAAGATTATTGTTTGCATGGCTGTGCCTCCCGTCATTCCACACCATATTCCCTATACATGAATTGAGTCAAAATAAATGTTATTAAAAAGAGTAGTGATATTTATCTAGATAGTTTTATTTTTATATTGGAAGATGTGTGGATAATCACAAATACATGGAGATATCCACTCATTTACTATCTAATGAAAAAATGTTAACTATACTGAGATTAGATAAATAGCATTATTCTATTAAAAGCTCATATATGAGATCAAAGAAATAATTTTGTTACATTCAGAAAGGTTGAGAATCTTAGTTGAAAATTACCCTTACAAAATTTTTTCTTTTTCATTTTTTTTGTATATACAATACAATTGTAAATTAATACCCTTGGTCTACCCTTTAATTATTTAACATCACCCTAAATATAAGTTGATAGAAACAACGGCATAATAATATAAAATCAAATATATTATATCTTGACATAGTTCAACTCAACAACTTAATACTTTAATGAATGCAAGAAATTAAACACAAGAACAATGTTTGAAATTCTTCAGAAAACGAAAACATGACACACGACTCTATCTTCGAATTTCTCACTGAAATATTATTGCATCAACAATGAATTCAAATACTAGAGTTCACGAATAATATACAATTACTAAACTAAACTTGGTGCATAAAAAAGGAATTAAACAGAAAGAAATGTAACATTCTATCTAATCTAGAATTCTTCTATTCTTCCTTTTTTTTTCTTTTTTTTTGGGGGGGGGGGGGTTGGGTTGGGTTGGGGGGGTAGGAACAACAAAGCGCGCTGACGAATTACCTGAGGCGTCAAGAAGTTGAGAGTTATAAATTTCTACACATTTATTTCTTAGTTGAGAGTTATAAATTTCTACACATTTATTTCTTACCTACCTGTTTATCTCTTAATTGGCGTCAAATGTTAGGAATATTGAAAATGCCAATTATCAAGTTGACGAGCCAATGTTTCCAAATGAATTCTATTTTTAAATAAAAGTTGATCAAGCTAATCAAATCCACATACTACACAAATCACTAACATTCAACCCTACTAATTCTCTCTCTCTCTCTCTCTTATTTCTCGCACAAAAACCCATTAAAATGAGTTTGCAAAATGGCGCGAAATTTACAAAATAATTTACATGAAAAATAGGTTAAAAGACTTAAAATACTCATGCATGCTAATTAACGTAGAATAAAGGTTGTTAGAGAATAAATTGTGAAAGGATCAGCCCGTTTCCAACATATCAACATTTACCCAGCATCTTTATTGATTCATTAATTTATATATTTAGTCCCTCATCTTTTGCTGAAGTCAGATTTTAACAAAGTGCCAAATTAGTTGATTAGGGATAATTTCTTATTTCTCCTGAATTCAGGGATTGTACAGAGACTTTTAATTATAGCAGTTCATTGTAAGAATATAGCAGCAAGCTCACAGAATTGAGTGAGTGGTGAATTATCCCAAAAATTAAACTTGGTATCAGATCTACTGTTGGAAATGGCCGATTCAACAGCTGCAATTTCAGCAACTCAGCAAAACTCCGATAGCCTTTCGGTGCCGTCACTGTTGGCCGGCAACCATTTTGGAGTTACACTATCTCAAATCCCTATTGTAAAATTGGAGAAGAGCAACTTTCTTCTGTGGAAACATATGATTATGTCCATCATCAAGGGGCATAATCTTGAACGATTCTTGAATGGCAAAACAAAATGTCCTGAGGAGTTCCTGGGCACACAAGTCACCAGAGATGCTGGAACCACAATTGAGATGACTGTTAATCCAGAATACAGGAAGTGGATATTTGTAGATCAACTATTGATGGGTTGGCTCTATTCCACAATGAACCCTGAAATAGCTCTAAGAGTGATGGGAGCCTCAAGTTCAGCCAAACTCTGGTCAGCCATTGAAGAGATTTTTGTGGTCAAGAACAAATCCAGAATCATTTTCCTCACATCTGAACTTCAAAGAACCAGGAAAGGATCAATGTCAATAGATCAGTATTTGAACACTCTCAAACAACTTGCTGATAATCTTCAAATTGCTGGTAAGGAAATACCACTCTCTGATCTTGTCACTCAAGTTTTAGCTGGACTAGATGAAGAATACACCCCAATAGTTGTTCAGATTAGTGCTAGAGAAAGCATTACTTGGATTGAACTACAATCTATGCTAATGACTTTTGAAAGTAGGCTTGAATAGTTGAAAGCATTTAAAAATGGCTTGATGTATGTGAATCTGAGTGAAACTTCAATGAATGTAGCTCAGAAACAGTGCTATTCTAAGTGTGGAAGATCCAACCATGGAAGTAGAAGCTCTGGCTATAGGGGTGGAAGAAGTATAGGCAGAGGAACAAGAACAACTACAAATGAGAACATAAAAGGCCCTTGCCAGATCTGTGGCAAACTAAGCCATATTGCCAAAGGGTGCTGGGATAGATATAAAATTGATGATGGAGAGACCTATGTGAATGAAAATCCCTCAGCCTTGGTAGCTTCTGCTTCAAATGTTGTTGACCCTACTTGGTTTGCAGACTCCGGAGCCAGCAACCATGTTACCAGTGGAATTGGAAACATAGCTGAGCCAACTGAATATCATGGTAAGGAAAGCTTAATTGTTGGTGATGGTAACAAACTGAATATAACATACATTGGCACTGGTTACCTACATACTCAGAAAAATAAGTCCTTGGTCTTGAGAAATATGTTATGCGTGCCCAAAATTAAGAAGAATCTCTTAAGTGTATCTCAGCTTGCTATGGATAACAATATGATAGTTGAATTTGATTCGAATGTTTGTGTTGTGAAGGACAAATCAAGTCATGAAATCCTGCTGCAAGGTGGACTCAAAGAAGGATTGTATCAACTTCAAAACCACACTTCCTCACCTTTCCAGAAGAGTCATCTCAATAAATTTCCTTTGTCAGTATTTGCAGTGGAGTGTAGTAAATCAAAGTCCTCTATTTCAGCTCTAGTTGAGTCTAGAGTCAGTCTTTGGCATAGGAGACTTGGCCATCCTGCTGCCACCGTTTTGTCTAAAATCCTTGAGTCATGTAATAAATCTTGCATTAGCAATAAAATGTTTTCTTTTTGTGATGCTTGCCAACTTGGAAAGTCTCATGCCTTACAATTTAAAAGTTCTTACTCACATGCTAAATTGCCATTCGATTTGATTCATAGTAACTTATGGGGACCTGCACCAGTAGCTTCAATTTCTGGGTTTTTTTTGATGATCATAACAGATTTTCTTGGATATATCCTTTGAAACGAAAATCAGATGCCTTGACTGCCTTTATACAATTCAAAAATCTAGTGGAAAACAAGTTTGAGAAGAGAATTAAAACCTTACAGTGTGATGGAGGTGTTGAGCTTAAAAGTTTCTCAAATACTCTTCAAACATGTGGAATTGAACTAAGAATGTCATGTCCCTACACTTTAGACAAAAACAATAGAGTTGAGAGGAAACACAGGCATGTTACTGAGACAAGGCTGAAACTTTTGGCTCAGGCTAAGATGCCCTTAACCTACTGGTGGGAGGCATTTCACACTGCCACCTATCTTATAAACAGCCTACCTACACCTAAACTTAACATGAAATCACCCTATTAGGTCATTCATGAAGAACCCTTCAATTATACTAACCTAAAAGTTTTTTCTTGTGCATGGTTTCCCTATTTAAGACCTTATCAGTCACATAAATTCAGCTTCCATTCAATGAAATGTGTATTTTTTGGATATAGCAATTCACACAAAGGTTTTAAATGCTTGAGCCCTACTCGAAAAATTTATATGTCAAGGCATGTGGTTTTTAATGAAGAGGATTTTCCTTTTCTGATGGATTTCTAAATAAATACTCCAACACAAAATCTTCAAAGATAGTTATTCAAAGCCTTCCATTTCTTTCATCTTACAGTAATGTCACTACCCAAAATACTTCTGATACAATCCATCCAACAGAAAGCCATGTAGTAGGCAATCACTTGATGAAAATAATATATTTGTTGATAATACTGATGGTGAAAATGTGGGAAATAATGGAGTTGGGAACTCAGTTGAAACTCAAGAAATTAATCCATCAAAAGGTCAGATGTCAGCTGAACTTGATGTTACTAGAGATCAAAGTGAAAGGGAAACGGAGGTTACTAAATAGAGGAGTGTAGGTCATCATATGATTACCAGAAGTAAGGCTAGAATATTTAGGCCTAAAACCTACTTAGTTTCTGCTAAAGAACACATTTTTAGTGAAAATGAGTTAGTTTCAGAACCAGAATCAGTGGTAGAAGCTCTAAATGACAAAAATTGGAAAGATGCAATGAAGAAAGAATATGATGCCTTGATTAGAAACAATACCTGGGAATTAGTTCCACCAAAACTTGGCATAAGAATTATTGACACAAAATGGGTGTTCAGGGTCAAGTATGATTTGACAGGAAAAATACAACAATATAAGGCAAGGCTAGTTGCAAAGGGGTTTCTACGAAAGGCTGGAGTTGATTACACTGAGACCTTCAGTCCAGTAGTTAAGTCATGCACATTAAGGATTATACTCACTCTAGTTGTGTCAAGAGATTGGAGTATCAGACAAGTGGATATCAACAATGCTTTCTTGAATGGAACATTGAGTGAAGAAGTTTATTTAAGACAGCCAAAAGGGTTTGTTAACAGAACTAAATCAAACTTTGTGTGTAAACAAAGGAAGGCATTGTATGGATTAAAGCAAGCTCCAAGAGCTTGGTATGACCAGTTGAGAAAGGCTGTTTGGCTGGAAATTTGTTCAGTATAAGGCTGACACTTCTCTGTTTTTCTATGAAAATCAGACTCAGATCATTTTCTTTTGGTTTATGTGGATGATAAAATTTTAACAAGGAATGATAGTGTGTTTTTACATAAATTTATTGATAAACTGAATTCCAAATTTGTACTTAAAGATATGGGCAGTCTACATCATTTACTTGGAATAGAGGTTAAAAGAAATATTCTTGGACTACACTTGTGTCAAGCTAAGTATGTTGCTGATCTGTTAAAAAGGTTTGATACACAAAATTTAAAACCTTCAGCAACTCCTATGAACAGTGGAAAGTTGCTAGCAAAGAATGATGGCCAACCAATGAAAAATGCTACACTATACAGAAGTGCTATAGGTGGCCTCTAGTATTTAATACACACCAGACTAGATATAATGTTTGCTGTAAACAGGCTGAGCCAATTCCTACAACAGCCTCATGATGTACATTGGCTTGTTGTTGAAAGAATTTTCAGGCATTTGAAAGGGACCTTGAGACATGGTGTAATGATCAAGAAGTCAAATAGTTTGTGTATTGAATGGTTTACTGACTCAGACTGTGCTTCTTGCCTAGATGACAGAAGGTCAACATCTAGAAATTGCATCTACCTAGGTGATACACTGATAACATGGTCCTCAAAGAAACAACAAGTGGTCTCTAGATCATCCACAAAATCAGAATATAGGGCACTTACTCTTGCTACTGCTGAGGTATCCTGGGTTGAATCTCTGATGAAGGAGTTAAAGCCTGAAACACTATTAGTATTATGGTCTGATAGCTTAAGTGCCAGTGCTCTTGTTTCAAATCCTGTGTATCATGCCCGGACTAAACACATTGAACTTGACATTCACTATGTTAGGGACAAAGTGCTTGATGGAAAACTTAAAATCTGTTATGTTACCACAAGTGATCAGATAGCAGATATCTTTACTAAACCATTTGCTATATCAAGGTTCAGTTATCGGAGAGACAAGCTGGGAATCACATCATGTGATCCAGCTTGAGTGGGGGTGTCAAAGGATCAGCCCGTTCCCAACATATCAACATTCAGCCATCATCTTTATTGATTCATTAATTTATATATTTAGTCCCTCATCTTTTGTTGAAGTCAGATTTTCACAAAGTGCCAAATTAGTTGATTAGGGATATTTTCTTATTTCTCCTGAATTCAGGGATTGTACAGAGACTTTTCAGTACAACAATTCATTGTAAAAAGTAATACAGCAACAAGCTCACAGAATTGAGTGAGTGGTGAATTATCCCAAAAATTAAACTTAAATTATCATAAATAAAAGTGTAGCAAAATTCTCGGAATTCAGCTAATAGCTAGGGATTTTGCAAAGAGGAATTTCGAAGTTTACCATCATCATCATCATACAAAAAAGGAAAAAGCAAGTCATTGTTAAAATGACTGGCTTCTTGGAAATTGTAATGTCTAGTGGGAAGGTGTAGTGTGGTGATGATTTGGAGGAAAGAAATAGAGAGAAGATAATTATTTTAATTGAATGTTAATGGAAAGAGATGTAAGAAAAAAGAGAGGGAGAAATGAAAAAGAGGAGAGAGATAGAAAGAAATTTAAAATTAATGATAAAATAGTAGTGACAAATATGGAGATGAATGTGTATTTTGAGACCTTACACAGGATACGAGGAAGGAAAAGTGGTATAAATTAGAGAAAAGTTATTAAAAGAAAATAAAAATTAAAAAATAGATAAAATTATAGGACCCACGTAATTTTTTTGTTTCTTTCTCTTTCTTCAAGCGGAGCTAATCTTTAAAAAAAATGCATTGGAGATGCCGTAAAACTAGACATAGCTGGCCAAATAATTCACGCACATCATTTTTTGTTGTAATCATAAAATATTAGAACTCATAAGAGCATAAACTCCAAAAATGATCTCCCGCCATGCGTCTGGTGGGATTATCCTACTAGATACATATGTGACGTGACATTATTGAATACCTTTCATGTGGATTAATGATCTCATGGTGGGACGACCCCATATGATTTGTCCAATAATCTCATGTGATATATACATTTGGCGGGATAATTCCGCCAGACGTATACGTGAGAGAAACTCTCAGCTTACATTGTTGAAAAGAGTTTTAAAAAATGAAATGAAAAAAAAAAAAAATAAACATTGTATACACCTAATGTCTCATGACAGTAATAATAAAACAAAGTAAAAGTTATAATTCATATATTATCTATTTAATTAAGTTATTCATATTAATCAATAAGTTAGTTACGTAAAGTAAGTAAGAAATAAGTATTTCCTCAAGTGTAAACAAAAAACAAAAATAAAGTGAAGTAATATTATTTGTTTAATTTTAGTCAGCAAATTACCACTAGCTACTCAAATAAAGGCATGAACACATATATACAAATTAAAATAAACGAATGTGAGAAACTCGATTAATTTGTTGGTTACTTGTTGCTGTATTAATGCATAATTTGTTTTAGAATTGTCAATATAGTGTTGAACTGGAAAAATTTTTCATTTGCTTGGAAACACAACTCCAAAGAAGTTCAGTATCCATTATATATATATATATATCTGTGTGTGTATATATAAAGTTTTTATGTAAAAAATTAAAAGAATTTGTAGATAGAAAATATATGTTGATGGCAAATAATCAACTAAATGAAGGTCAATAGATATATAAAAATTTAAATACAAAAGTTGTAGTCATGGCATTAGCATCAATTCAAATACTTCTTATATAAGCACTACAGGTAAATTTATGACATTGCTTCAAATTCAAGTATAAAGCACGTGCTATATGTAGTTTTATAAAACGTGTTATAAAACTTTTATTTCTAAAAATATAATATAAATTTTGATAAAATATAAGATGAGAGTCGGAGAAGATTTTAATAGCAATTTTTAATTATCTAGTTAGACTAAAGTCCGATTTCTAGTTTATATATAAAAATTAAATATTCTATTCTATATATTAATGAATACCTACTAAAGTTATTTAGATGTTCTCCAATCTAGACAATGTTGTTTGCAAAAATTTCAAGCACTTTTAGGAGTGTCGTTATGATACCTCCCTGAACATGCTCACATATTTTCTATCTCAATCCATCAAATTCAATCAATAATTAATAGAAGTGGGGCAATACGGGAAAATTTTAAAATAAATTTGAATAGTTTTTAACCACAACAATAATAAATAAATAAATAAAAGAACATGAAAAGATCATGTTATATATATGTATATATATATATATATATATATACCTTAGCTCCGAGGTTAAATTTGAAGCCAAGAATTGCGCCCAACGGTATGCCAACAATGTAATAACATCCCACATTAACGTACGCAACAAATGCTTGCCATCCGCACCCAACCGCCACACCTACACATTATCAATCACTTATTTATTTATCATACCCTAATAATACTTTGGATTCAATCATCTCTTCATAGGACAACTATATATTTTCATGTTAACATTAATTTGCTAACATTATAATTTCTTGTTCGCTCATTTAAGGTTCGTTATCTTCTCGGTATTCACAAGAAAAGAAAACGTGTCGACGTGCACTAGGTAAGGCATAATTACCAGTACCGAACAAGATATTTTTTGAGAAATGAATCAAGTTTTATTTATTATTATTATTATTATTATTATTAGTATACCTGACAATGCAGGCTGAATCCCGTTGAGGATGATGGCAATCGCCAGAACCGGTGCAAGATCAGCAACTGCATCGGAAACAGCTTCGCCACTGGTAAAGATATAACTTACTCGATGGCGCAACGCCAGAGTAACCATGGCGAGAATCAGTGCTATGATGCTAGAGGTTAGTGTCACCACTACAACTGCAAATGCGGCTGATTTTGGATGCCCTGCCCCAAGTTCATTGCTAACCCTTACACTGTATATTTATGACCATTGATCAGTGATAAATTCACAAGATAAGAATATATATATATACACACACATATATATTTACACACTATTTCAACCAACAAGATCTTGCCACCTTGCCGGGGTGGCCCACTTCCATCTAATGAGATCAGGTGCCTCTACTTTGAAAATCAAAGATGATATATATATATATATATATATATATATAACACAAGGCACTTCAATTTCTGAAGTGACCCGACCCCATCTTATGGATGAAAATGTTAAGGATAAGATAGATGGTATTGTATAATATCAACTGCTCATATAATTTGAGGAGTGATGATAGTGCTGATATATTACTGTCTGGTGCCGTTATGACACCAGTGCCATGTACTTGAACATTTTTAATTTTATTGACATAATGTACTAACCTTGCAGCAGCATTGAAGCCCACAGAGATCATATAAACCCATGAAAGAAGTGTTACACTGCATATAAATTATCAAGTGTTTGAGGCACATATGAACATAATACTATAGTGTATAAAATGAAAAGATTCGATTTAATTACCAAACCGCAAGGGAACCTAATGCGATTTCCGGATTGGGAAGCAAGTCCGCGATGAGAACCGTAATCTGAAAGTACCAAGTCTCGAGACACAACATGACAGCAGAAGCAACAGAGAGCTTGAAAAAATCCCACAACACAGAAAATGCCTCCCAACTGAATCCAGTCCATGTAGCTTTACACTTATGAGACACCACAATGTACAAAAATTGTCCCAAAACTACAATCCACCACGAAAAACACAGCACCAGAGCAGCACCCAACAAGCCCCAGCCTAGCACGAACACCACTAGCCATGTCAAGGCGACGTGAACCACCAATGTGGCTACTGCAATATATGCACTGGGATTCACTATACTTTGTGCCTGCAGGAACTTTTGCATCGGGAAATTTGCAGCATAGGCGAAAATCTGAGGGATTAGACCGTAGACGAACAATGCTGCTGCAGATGCTAGGGTTTTGGATTCTCCTAGCAAGATTAAAATTGGCTTACAGAATATGCAAATTATCATCATTGGTATCCCAGTTAACATTAGGAGGACTGTTGATCTTTGCATGTATATTCCAAGCATGTCGTATTTGTCAGCTCCATAAGCCTGTCCACACAATGTTTCTACTGCACTTCCCATTCCTAGCTGTTCATTTTAATCACATAATTAATTACTGATATTGTATAAACAACATTCTATGGTCATTGCAATTACAAATTAATGTTAGATATGTAGTTGACCTAATAGTTTATTGGCAGAGAATACTAGAGCAAGTATATCTTAATTCTAATAGCAAGATGTTAAAAAAAAAAAAAAAAAAAAGGAAGAAAAGAAAAGAAAAGAGAAAAATGAGTCCATATATGTTTTCTTCTTTATATGTCTCGATAGTTGTCCCACCAATTAAAATATAACATGTCACCTAAGTTTATAACACCTCGTTTATTTTTTATATGTTATCCTCCAACCACACTTAACCCAAATGACTGCAATGCTACTTTACCCCCACCATTTCTCCACCGTCTTATCACCACCCAATCACTACCGTGATGAGGCACCAGATACTACAGTGCAACTTTACCAAAAGTAAATGTAGACATGTCAAAACTCTCTCGCCACCACAACGCCTGTATATCTCAAATTTAATTTTTAGATTAAATGATGTGTCAAATTTTAATTGGTGGGATAGTTACTAAACTGTGGAACATGTAAATTAAAGGGTCAACAACATGAACTCAAAAAGTGAGCTCTCATCAAGAAAAAACCCGTCTATCTATAGATACATTGTGTTTCTTACTTAGAGCTCATTTGCAACTACTATCATGAAATATAATATTTTATATTTCCTCGTACTTTTCTTAGCTTTCAACAATATACATCCTTAATTTAAAAATATAGCCGCATATAGTGTTTAATCCATTTAAAAAAAAAAAGAAGAAAAAACAGTAGAATAGTTTACAAAACTTTAATATGAAAACAAAAGTAATTTTTATTTATTTTTATTATTACTCCATTTTTTTTTTGGGTGGGTGAAAAAGCTTTTAATTAATCTTAGTTTACTTACCATGACTCCATAAGCCAGAAGCTGAATACCACTGTTGCCAAGAGAGGAAGCTGCAAGCTCAAGATTCCCAAGATGGCCACAGAAGATTTGGGTGGACATTGAAGTAACATTAGTAAGCAAATAAACTATAACAGCAGGCGCCGCCAGGATATACAAAGTCTTTAACTCCACCAAAGTGGCTTTCCGGTGGCGGCGCCACCCCGTTAAGCTGGTGTCCGACAGTATCTCTTCGAGCTCCGAGCTTACTTCCTCTCCTCTCCTCGACACCATCAACGGCTGATTCGTCTCGCTTTTCTTGGACGACTCCATTTTTTTTGTTTTTCTTGGGAGCTTTCTAGCAACAGAACCAACCATGAAGTATCAGAAGGATTCCCGAGGAGGAGATTTTGCAATGAAGACTGGCGACAGTAACTAACTGAATGTGTCAGAATCTGGTGAAATTTTTAGCATCTTGGTCTGAATATAAGGGGGCGGATTTGGTGGGTTAAAATAATTTTTTCGAACCTAGGCTGAATCCAACGTAAATGCAAATAGAGAAATGCCATTACTATTTACTAAAAAAAATGGAGTACACAAAATGCTAGGAAGCCTGATAAAAATATTATTAATTTAATCTTATAATTTTGTTGGCCATCTTAATATTCTTTTCTATTCTATTTTAAAATTAAATTTGGTCAAACAAATTACAATAACATATTTCATGAGAGTCATGTGTATTCATCATGCATTCCACTCATTCTATTTCACGAAAATATATATTTGAATGCTTTAAAGAAGTACTATTTAATATATTAATGAAATAATAATAACTAATTTAGCCCAATTTAATTAAAATTTTAGCATAAAACATTTTTATCTCAATACAATTACCCAATATACATAGGCAAAATTTAAATTTTTATTATTATTTTTTTTAGAGTTTTTGAAACGTTTCTAGAGTGTTTTTGAAGCTTTTTTTTTTTAAATATAAATTTTGGAATTATGTTTCTCACATTAAAAGCTTGCCTTTTAAGAGTTTCCATGCATCATAAGTTGGAACAAGAACTAAGGCGGTATAATAAAATCTCAAGTTGGGTAGGTATCTCTATTTATTATAACTAAGTTCTGTTGTTCTTCTGATCATTTTGTGTAAGCTTTTAATTACCTCAGCTATATTTAGATTATTTTAAAATGTAACTTTAATTTAGCTGGTTTGCTTATCAATACGGAAGATTTTTTTCCTTTTTTTTTTTTTTTTTAATAAGAACCCGAGTCTCGCGTCTGCAAACCTAAACACCCAAGGACTACCATACATTTCAAAGCCCCAGTTTTTAAATGCTCATCACAAGTTTATTGAGGGGATTGAGGACCAATTCCGAGTTTCTGCTTTGGTCCTTTGGAGATAATGGGCATTTATGGGTTTCGGTTAATTTTAGAATAATGAACTAATCGCTTCATCCTAAAAAGATATTTCCCTTTCATTTTTCACATAGATTAAGGAAACATCATTTAATGCTATTGGAAATGTACAATTTAACGTATATTTCCAAATATACTATTTGACTTATTTAATATTTCCTTTGAGTTATTCTTTGTTGTTGATTACAGTGCACTATAAATGAGGATATATTATAAAACTAAAAAATTAACTTAGGAAATGGGAATATAATTTGGAATAGATAAAAAAAGAAAGGAGGAATATCTTTTTGGGACAGAGGTAGTAGTTCGTAAAAAAATCTTAACAAATTGTTTAACACCAAAAGGGGTGGTTTTACATTCTTATCTCTGAAAATGATCTCTTACCATACGTCTAGCTGGATGATACACTTATAGTGTGAGATTATTAGACAATCTCAATATAATGTAGGTTAACCCAACTATGGGCGAACACCATGTGATTTGTCCAATAATCCCCATCATGTTTGCATCTGGCGGAATAATCCCGCTAGGCGTATAGTGGGAGAACAAGACTGGTTTTTACAAAAAGGAACACTGATCTAGGTGCATAAGAAAACTTCTTAAGCCAAACAAATCATCAAAAATGAATAAAAGGAAGAGCAGCTAGTGGTCTAAAAAAGCGTAGGGTACGAGAAAATATAGAATCAAGTTTTGAGTTTAGATGTAACTAAATTTGACAGTGCATGATAAAATATACGTTCCAAAATGTGAAAGATAAGGTGCAAGTACATTCAGACGTATTTTAGAAGACAGAAGTTCAGAACATAGAAAGTTCTACCAAGTGTTGTCTTAAATACTGGGTAAATTCGGCTTGCTTCAATCCTTTCTGGCAGTCGGTCATAAATTCACAAGTAATTACCATTTAATTTAATAGCCAAGTGAGTGGCAATGCATCTGGCCTATTCAAACACCACATGACGATATCATTGATCTGAATGTCAAAAATCACATGTTATTTCGTATTGTAATCCAATTGTTAGAATAATATTCTGGTAGGAGGTTCTAGACTTGAACCAGACACGTCCCTCCCTAAATTTCCCTTCCCTCCCCTGTATAAAAAAAAAAAAAAAAAAAGTAGTACTTCGTTATACAAATTATTATTCTAAATTTATGATTATTTATTTTTTAAACGACATTATTTTATATACATACATATTAGTTATTATTATTGTACATATGTTGTACGAGTTCAACGTGGCATGGCCTGGCCCAATTAGAAGGTTACCAGCCAGTTAGGCCCAGGTCGAGCAACCCTGGGAGCTCCAACCGACCTTGGAGCTCCGAAGGGAACAACAAATTACCAAAAATGCATGATAAGTCCAGGACCAACCAATCTGGACTAGACAAACCGAGATGAAGCAACAAAAAAAACAACCAATCAGCAAAAGGAGGAACATAATGCTCCACCTAATTGACTTGTAAGAGTGTGAAGAATACTTGGCCAGAGAAAAAGCCGATTTGGAGCAATCTCAGGACCAGCCGATTTAGAATTTGCTCTCAAGGTAGGCCATCTGATAAGTCCAAAGTAAAGAGATCTAGGTCCAGCTAATATGGGAGGTTGTCATGAGTAGGGTCGTTTCCAAATGGCACTGCCGGTCCTATCCTCGCCGGGCAGGGGCAAAGGTAGGGGGTAGCCACCCTCTTCACCAGTTATCCCCCGTTTTCGGAAAAATCCTTCTAAAACCCCTCGAAAATTAGGATTTTTTTAGGGCGGGCATGTTCTGTTTATATTTTTTGACTTCATTTTGAGTCTTGTCTTTTAAGAGTAAATATTAAATAAAAGAAGGATTTCATTTCTCTTGTTTTGAGCATTTTCAAAATTTTAAACTGAAAAACTCAAAACAAGGGAAATGTTATTTTCTCGTTTTTGAGTTTTTCATTTTAAAATTTTGAAAATGCTCAAAACAAGGAAAATGAAATCCGTTTTTTACTTAATATTTACTCTTAAAAGACAAGACTCAAAATGAATTCCCAAACACTACAAGAAGTGAGCCATATTGCAGCGACCTCGACATGACCATAAAGTCGTTGTTGTCGACCCAATTTACTGAGGCGACAGAAAGATGTTGTTCCTACTGGGCTTGAATCGTTTTTCAAAATATTTGGAGCTTAGTAGGCGGGTTCTGGCCTAAATTAGTTAGAGGGCAAATTAAACAACATTTCTTCTCTATCTGATTTGCTCCTTTTAGAGCCCTACTCATCTTCCTCCCCGATTCCTTCGCTCTCCCTGCTCTGCGACTGCCTCCCTCTTCTGTGCCACCAGCCACTGTTTCTCAATCCCTTTCTCTATCAACAAAGTCAGCAAACATCTCAATCTTTGTGGTCGATTCCGCTCTCAATCTTCCCCGATCACCCCCATGATACTCCTTTACCCAACTGTAGGAACGTGAAGATAGCGACCCAAACAATACCGATGTCGAGATGCCTGCCAGATGAAAACGCTCTCCTGGTCTTCTCTTTGCTTTACATATTTCTGAATTTCAATCAATTTTTCAATTTTTTTTGGATGATGTTCGTATTTGAAAATGGGGCTTTTGTGGTAATTGAAGTTTTCTTTCGAATAGATGATAGCACTTGGACTTTTATCTATTCAAATCTCATAGAATTGGCACCTCGTCTTGATTTAATGGCAAAAAATGATATGGGCTTTTTATGAATTCTATCAATTCTGATTGACTGTGGTTTATAGGAAGTTTTGTGAATTCTTAGTCTGCAATTTTATAGTATTTTCAGATTCCGTGAAAGAAAATAATGTCAAAGGAATTTGTGCTTCTAGTAATATATTGTGAAGTCCTATGGCGCACCCTAATTAAGTTTAACTAGCATAACTTTGTCTCTTTAATAATATATTGTGTTTAATGCAGACAAATCTGCTGCTACTTGCGAGCTATTACTTGCAAAACAATCAGTCATATTGGACATACCACATTTTGAAGGGTATGTAGTACTGTGTTCTCCTCTTTCCAGGTGGATTAGGCCACTTATTTTATGCTTTTTCTTTGTTTTCAAGTTCACTGTAGTGAAGTCTTGCTTCATTTTTCTATCTCTATGTTAATTTGAAGGAACTCATATGGTTCAATCCCAGTACTTGTTTGCACTATCATGCTTCCAGATGGATCTCCTGAATGAAGTTGAAGTAGCATTACGTCCTCCTATTGACTTCTCTACAGAGGTATACTTGAAAAATCTGTATCACTAATCTTTAATATTATTCTATAACATGAATTATCTTTTTTCAGAATCGCATACTGCTTTCCAGTTATGAACTAGGTTATATTGTTTGTCAGTCTTTCACCTGTAATTGGCATTAGTTAAGATGTTCTGCTGTGGAGGCAGAGTGGTCACAGTTGGTTTCTTACCTTTGCAGGTTCCAAATGGTGCTGCTGGTCATTATCTTCTCGGCTTTATTTATAGGTGAAAATTTTTCTCTCTTCTCCAATGCAGTATCTTTATAGGATACCACTGGGATTCCTTTCTATTATATTACTATGTATCCTTCCATAATAAGACTAATTTAGGTGAAACATTTTGATTTTGAGACTTTTGGCACTAAAGTTCAAGCTTTTGGAACCTATTTACAAGAAGAAAAAACCATTAGGAAGTAATTAATTACCTTTCTCTTTCCATAATGTCTGAGCGCAAGGCCAGAAATCCTAGGATTACATCTAGTTGATAAAAGATTCTCCTGGATAGGATGCAACATACAAAATAAAGACAAGGGGAAAAAAGGGGCAGAACACTTATGGGGGAGAGTGTGAAAGGGAAAGGAAAAGGAGGTTTATAAAATATTTAGCAGTGGGAAGCCCATACTCATACTAAGATAAACATGGATTAGCTGTGTCTAATTTACTATTTTTTATTCTGATTTTACCAATAAGAAAAAAATCACCATTACATTGATAATTCAACCAACAGCTAGCTATTCTTGTTTACACTAATTTGTTTCAAGATTCGTGCACCATTACATTGATTCGTTTTCTACTTTAACTTTTTTTTTACAGCTTCAGTAGTAGAAGAGAAAAAAGGTGAACCAACACTGATTTTAATTGCTAATAAGTACTTCAATTTTCATTGCAAAAAAGAAGTTTCTGAATGTACTACTAGCTAAGGTATAGAGACATTATATTTCTGATCATTACAGGAGTTCTGATCATTATATTTCCAACTACTGGTGCTACTCTGTGTTCTCAGGTAAAAAATCTAGCTTGTCTCCATGCTCATTCTCCTTGCGATTTCAATTATTATAAAAGAAGTTTTTTCCCCTTTCTCCTTGCAATCATCTTTTGAATGCACTCATTTGGCTACACTTGTTTATATAAGCTCATTGTGATTACATGTTCTTGAGTTTCTTTTGTTGCTCTTGATGGGTGTTACAACACTAGGAAAGCCTAAGAACATTGCTAGATTTCGATATGATATATCATTACTTAACAAATTTGAAGCTTATCTGGATGGAATTCTTGATATATCATTAAGGGTACCTATTATTAACTAATTCCACTATGGTAACCTAAATATATAAAGCTCAATGATATTGGCTCTCAACTAGTGAATTTTTTTTTTTTTTTTAGCGTGTACAACTACTTAATGTGAAGTTGTTGGTTTAGAGAACTACTTGACTTGAATCATAATATATAATCTATTTGGATGGATCTCACATCTAATTCCTGGGTTTCTTATCATCTTCTTGCATATGAATTTCATGGATCAATTTATTTTTATTTTTAAATTAATCGATGATGCATTGATCACCCATTAGACACCAAAGCATGGTCTTTTTTAGAATTGGTTCATGCAATCCACATGCATGCTAGCACGTAGATGAGCTGGTTTTCTTTGAGTTTGGCTTAATTTTTCAAGATGATGTATTTGTTTAGGATCCTACTCATGTATGATATGGACCAAAGCACCTGGAAGTAATTGC
>CAVNYN010221193.1:0-26207 GCA_963692815.1 Nyctanthes arbor-tristis
CTTTATTTATCATTTGTTTCCCCTCTTTTTTTCTATAACCTACCTTATGTCTTCCTTGTACAATCATCTGATGAAGTATCATCAGATTGCCCTTCCACTTCGATTAGTCACATAGTTACAAACCCAAACAAACTTGAAACTCACAGCACGATCAAGTTGGCCTGCTCGACCTAGCAGATCAACAATGGCAACATAATGAGAAATCTCAGGCTCTATCTTGAATTTCTTCATCATTTCAAAATAATACAATCCTTTATCCAGAAGCCCAGCATGGCTGCAAGCATTAAGCACACACAGGAAACTAATTTCATTAGGGTGAAATCCCATCCTACACAAATCCTCCAAACCTTCTACAGTTTCTTTCCCAAGTCCATGCTGAGCATAAGCAGTAAGCATCGAATTCCACGAAACTAAATCACGCTTGGCCAGCCGATCAAAAACCTTCTTTGCATCCTCAATATTGCCTGCCTTACCATACATGTCAAGAAGAGTATTCCCAACAAAAGCAATAAGCTTCAGCCCTGACTTCAACATATCAGCATGAACCCATTTTCCCTGATCTAAAGCTCCAATACTAACGCAAGCCAAAAAAACACTAGAATATGTAAAATTTGTTGGCTGAAATCCATCCCTTTTCATCTCCGCGAACAATCTTACTGCATTCTCTCCCTCACCTTTCCTTGCATACGCTGCTACAAGAGCATTCCAAGAAACCTCATTCATTCTTTCCAGCCCTTCAAACATAACTAGAGCTTCTGCCATTTTTCCACACCTCGCATACATATCCACTAAAGCGCTCCCTACGTACACATTCTTCTCATACCAGATTTTTACGCAGGTCCCATGAACTCCCCTGCCCATCCCATCATTCTGCAAACTCGCAGCAGCCTTAAGGACACTCCCAAAAGTGAACTGATTAGGCCTTAACCCGTTCCTGACCATCTCCAAATACAATTCCAACGCGTTCTCCGGCTCATTATTCTGTGAATATCCAGTAATCAACACGGTATATGAAACCATATCCTTTACAGGCATTTTATCAAACACCCTACGCGCAATTATCAGATCCTTACATCTTGCATACATATTAATTAGCGTATTGTTCGTAGCAACATAATGATTAAACTTTGAGTTGGAAACATGGGCATGTACCACTTGGCCTTCTTTGGGCTTGCCCAGATCAGTGCACCTCTTGAGAAGCTGATGATACAATCTTGCATCGGGTTCCATAGCACCACGATCAATGAGGTCGAGTATAAGTAGTTTACCATTTTGGGTCTTCTTGAGGAGGTCTTTGCCTTGGATTACACCAGAAACTTGGCCGGAATTTCTGTCTTCTGATTCTGGCTCTTGTTGCAATGTGTTAGCGAAGATTGAGGCTGCTGTAGAGAAGAACTTGTGAGGAAGAACAGATATCAGGAATCTAATGCGGGTAATTGGTACCGTTGATTGGATGATTGGCCTGTGTGAAAATCTGTTCATGTATGCCGAAGTACTGTTGTCTTGGAGGGGAACTCCAGAGCAATTGCCAACTCTTCAGAACTTAGCCCTGCTTCTTCAGTCGCGTGCCCATCTAAAGGAACGAGGATGAACAGGCAAAGTGTGTGCACGTAGACAAAACTCTGAAAAATAAAAACTTCTATGAAAATGTTCGTAAACCTCCAGAGGTTTTATAACATGTAAACATGTGATGAGATATCTTGCAACAAAAGTTTCCGGAAGTTTTTAACAGTACTCATTAATTCTATTGCATGATTACTTGAAAAATAAAAGAAAAAGAAAAAAGTAAAGAAGGAAAATGAAAGAAACGAAGGAATACAAACTATTAAATTTCATTTTTTTTGGGGGGGTGGGATTAATTTCGTCTGAAATTATAGGCTCTAATTGTGTAAAAGAATAATACTATTTGCATACATCTGAAAAGGTTGCCCCCAAAAAAAAAAAAAAAGAAAAGAAAAACTATTTATGAGTGACGCAATTTACCCGGCAAAAGGAAAGTGAAATCTACCTGTATGATGAAACCCATACCTATGAGTGGCTGGCAAACGCACCACAAGCAAGGGGAACACCGCTCAATATCAAGTCTGGGTGACATCCTATATGTCTAAATACTCGAATCTTTGAGTCTAGAAAACATGCTATGTGCTTTACACCAGTGGCGGGAGGTCCATGGCTACCTCTTTCATAGAAAAATCCTTCATAAAGTTTCTAGGGAAAAAAAAGGAGAAGAAGAATTTAGCGTTTGAAAAAGATGTGGTTAAATTCGCTGCGCCGTCTATCATTTTCTCACTATACCCCTGTTTATTGGTACCAATGTATTTTAGTGAACATCAAGGTATCATCTTTGAGATTTTTTGTACGAATTGCCAATCGTTGAGTTGTTCATAAACAACTTTATTTAAAGAAGCATTACCCTAAGCTCTCTCTCACGCTAAAGAAATTGAAAATTACTTGATACACATCTCAAAAGAAATAGAGAAAAGTGCATTGCTGGCTTATACCCACCACATCAATGGGGGATTGGGTAACCAAATGACCCTTTCAAGTTTCAACAACACAATATCTTAACCAAAATACAACAAAACAAATCCAAAAATCGTACTTGCACAGGAAATTACCTTAAAAAATGGCTGTCGATTCGAAGAAGGGTTGAGGCGCTAACTGTGCTGATTCAAAGAGGGGTTGGGGAGCTTCAACACGGACAACTGATAGGTGGTGCCAGTCCTGCCGTCACTGGGGCCTAGGCGAGCTCCAAAAAAGGGACCCCATAACGAGTAGCGACAAATAATTATCTGTTTCATAAAATTAAATATATAAAGCAAGAAATCAAAAAAATACCGAACATTAGATTTTGAAAAAAAAAAAAAAACAAAAAGCATAATTTAAAAGATTACTATATAAGTATTACCAAAAAGTAATACAAGTATTACCAAATTATATACAACGTACAAAAAATTACCTAAAGATCACACATCTTGCAGCCTCAGAGGCAAAAATACTAATCAAATGTTCACAATTTAATTCCTTTGCCTTCTTTTTTCTCTTTTGATATCCGGATGCACATTTTGGAGGAGTGGCATATCACAATTAATCACATCACTAAAAGAAGAAATAAATAGTAATTAATCTCATCACTATGATAGACGCATGGTTCATCAATTGCTAATTATACAAACTAAAAATAATATGTTACAAATAACATATTATCCTAACGACCTAATCATTACCGGAGCTTAGCTCTTTTCAAATTCAAGACTCCGATTCAATAATCAATATTCAACCTTTACCCAAGATTCAAGAATAAACAGTAAACTCTAAAAGACTAAAACTTAAAACTCTAAACTCTAAAGAATAAAACTCCTAATCATTACCCAAGCTTAGCTCTTTTCAAATTAAAGACTCAAATGCAATAATCAATATTCAACCTTTACCCAAGATTCGAGAATAAACTATAAACTCTAAAAGACGAAAACTTAAAACTCTAAACTCTAAAGAATAAAACTCCTAATCATTACCTGAGCATTCAAATTCAAGACTCAAATTCAATAATCAATATAACAATATTCAACCTTTACCCAAATTCAAGAATATTCCTCAATCCTTACCTGACTGACTGATCGGAGAAGGAGAGGCAGGAAAGCAGCCGAGCACTAGCACTCATTCACTGGCGCAACAGGCAGCAGCTGCCGGCAGGCAGGAGGCGGAGAGCAGCCGGCAGCCAGCAAGGCCCAGCAACAGCAGCACAGAAGGCAGCAGGCAGAACGGCACGGCAGAAGGCAGCAGCTGCCGGCAGGCTGGAGGCGGAGAGCAGCCGGCAGCCAGCCAGGCCCAGCAACAGCAGCGCAGAAGGCAGCAGGCAGAACGGCACGGCGGAAGGCAGCAGCTGAGCAGCAGCAGCTGCCAGCTGACGACGCACGGACGCAGCAGCCACCAGAGGGCGGAGGCCAGAGAGCAGCAGCCTCCAGCAGCGGACGCGAGCGGAGGCCGGAATGGCGACGGCGATTGATTCGAGACTGCGTCCGGCGATGGAATTGAGGCAAACGAATTGATTGGAGAGTTAGGGTTCTTCAATTTGGTAATTCTGGATTTGGGAAATTTGAGAGATTTAGGCTTTTTTCAATTGGGAATTGGACAAACGTTTGGGTTGCGGGAAACGAACGAGGTCGTTTGCACCTGAAATTAATTTATTATTATTATTTTTTTTCCATCTGAATTTTCAAAAAAAAACTTTTTTTTTTTTGGCTGAATATTGACTATGGGCCTTGACTTTTTTTAGATTTGGGTCCTTACACTTTAGAAAAAAAAAAAAAGGACTAATTGCATTTTAAGCTAAGTATAACAAATTTAATTGAGCCTCTATTATTCTTGGGCCCGAGGCGGGGCCTCGTTTGCCTTGGCCCAAGACCGGCCCATGGCACACTGAGATAGTCAGGGACAGTTCTTGGGGGAAATAAATCCATGGGGGTTTGTTTTGAGTCTGAAAACGTGTGTTTAAATTTTTCTGGCGCGGCCTCTTTGGGGTGGATTGGGTGCAATTTTGTTGATGGGGCCCATTCTTTCTTCCAAATTGCAGCCATCTAGGATTGGTGAGGGAGAGGATGTTCTTTTTGGAGAAGAACTGCAGTACACTAAAACCCTATATTGTTCAATACTGGAAAATAAAAAGAATGCCACCAGACTAAAGTGGATAAAGTTTTTCCCCTCCCAACAAAGCATCTTCAATTTGTCAAACTACATGCTGTCATAAAGAACACTTTCAGACCTATAACGTTAATAGGCATCTGTTCTTCCAGTGCAAGGTATTCCTTACGCGCATATTTTCATACACAAATTTATATTACATGTATATAAAGATCTGCCCATGTTAACTCAAAAGGCTAGATCGCTGGTAGCTGTGAGCCCACGACATTATAAGCGATCAACACAAAAGCAAGCCGTATTTACTTTCATAGCTTTTCCTTTCCAAAACCCACATCCACAAGCCAATTCAATCCAAAACCTATTTGCACATCGAGATAGACATTCATCCTTGCGCTGTACAACACGATCATCTCCCTTGGCCAAAAAACGGGGGTATCGCTATTGTAGCGACATTTTGATTGGTCAGAAGTATGTACCTTTCTTGCTAGTGAGAAGGCAGCGGCAACAATTGATGTCTAGAACTTAGAAATATCAAATATCACATGACTTCACTTTCTTCTACCATAATAATAATGTCCACCACCGGAATGATACAAATGGCGGTGACGTGTTCCAGAAGTCCGACCATGTCCTTCCCATGTGTGACCGCGGTTCACAACTCTGCCTCCACCACTCTGTGTCCAGCCCGGTGGTTGGGTCCCTCCATTGAGTTCCTCCTCTTCTCTATCATTATACTCTAACACAAGCCTCTTGATATCCTGTTTTTCTTCAAGCTCAGCAGCTTCTTTCTGCTTTGTGCTCTGTACCAGGACACAATCACGAGGGACGTGCATTTGCTTTGTTTGTTGCTTGTTGCCCCGCTTCACAAGGACCTTCACTCGAACCTCCTTGGTTCCTCGAGCCCCTTCATCTGTTGTATCATCACCGCTTTCTCCTTCCATCCCCCTCACATGATGGTCCTTGGTGGGGCCCTCAAACAAATTCATGGGTATCATCATGTTTAGTGTTGGCCGTGAACGTAGCTCCAATTTTCGAGAATCCAAGCTCTCCTGCAATCATTGAATGGTAAATGTTACTTCACAACCCTTAAAATATTCTATTGCATTCATTAATGACCTTGCATAATCTCTGATGTTTTAAACACGTTATTCAAACTATATCAAAATGATGTCCAATATCATGTGTAAAGAGGAAGGGAAAATGTCAACTGAAAATATTTTATTCTGTTATCAATGCAGCATATTTCGTGGTTCAACCAAGACAGTGAGAAAGGGGTGGGTGGTTGATCCAAAAATTTTAGAGTTTGCATGCCACTTGCCTGCATTAGAGCACGAAGTTCTCGGTCAAAGTCGGCCACCTCCTGAGGGTCAACTTCTGCCACCTTCTGCCTGACGTGCACCGCATCATCATCATCAGAAGCAGGTTCACCTTCATCTTCATAATCATCATCACTTTCACAACCCTCAGCATGATTATCTTCATCTGACTCTTCGTCATCACGATCAACGTGCTCCATGGTTCCGCTCCCAGATTCACTATCTGTCTCCCCAACAAACTCTTCATGCAACTCACCATTTTCATCCATGCCATTTGCAACGATTTGTCCATTCACAGACAGAGCACCTGATGAAGACCTTCTAGGAGGCTTTTCTGTATCCGAATGCTTATCATTGTGAGTCTTCTCAGTTGAAACTTTATGCTCATGTTCTTCAAGTTCAATTAGCGCAGCATTAACTTCTTCAATTGATGAATACCGAATCGTGTTGGGACGTAATTCAGCAAATAAGTCCTGCCTCAAATATTAGCTTGGCTCAGTAAAGTTCATATTGTAAAGAAACATGAAAAAGGAATAAAAGAGCTGTATTTAATAAGGTAATGCAAGATAATGTTCCACGCAAAACTGAAAATTTCCAAACCATGTGCTTTTAAGATTAATTGAGACTGTAAGAGAATGATAGCCTAATTCCAAATCCCTCTACATCAACATGGCATTTTACAAAGTTACATCTCCTGATGGGTTTGTTGAAGGGATGAGCGCCTATAAGCACTCTTTCTGTTTGAAATAGAAATAGAATTAGTGGAAATAAGAGGTGGACATTCCCGTATTATGTCAGACCCATGAAATACGCGGATATCATTGTTCCAACCAATTTCTATTTTGACACAGAAATGGAGTTACTGGTTATAAGCATTCTCTAAGGCACAAAGCATTTGAGCACTTATTTCATGTATACTAAGCCAGAGCAAATCATAAAGCTATATATATACAGAAAATAAAGACGACAACAAAATACTCTCTTGCAACAGTTTGTTACTCAAAGAAACCTGTCAGTTCAACAAATACCACGGGACAATTTCGTGCTTTAGATTTTCAATCAAAATCTTTTAATTAGCCAAATGAGAACCGCTACACTTTATTTGCACGCACATGGAATCTCCTCTGCTGTTAAATTTAGTATAATAATCAAACCATAAGCTAATGTGTTATGATCAGCTAGTTCAAGTTGGGTTTATTTTTCATGTCATGAAAGGAGGAAGAGGATGGTTATACAGGTTATGACAAGTTTGCCCGAAATCAGCACAATTACATTCGACCAATGCAAAAGCAAAAACACATGTTCATTCATAAATACCTCTATTGAGAACCAAGATTTTTGGTCGCTTTTTAAGTAGATTTAACGGACCCAACTTATGGTAGGCCATGTTTAGATGCTCAACACAAACAGAATAAACGAAACAAAGGACCTAAGAATTGAACACGAACCTGCAAGTCAAACTCAATATCCAAGGGCAGTGCACCTTTGCTTAATATGTACCTCTGGAAGTGAATTAAGAATCGATCAAGTTTCCTCTTCGATGAACCTCTGTCAAAATAATGCCCACAAGTCTCAAGAAGTGTGATAACCATCCTGATGCGGAAGCAGTCTTCTGGTGGATCCAATATATCTTGCTGCTTGCATAATAGCAAAGTACAAGATCAAAATATAGGCTAAAACTCAATACTATTTTTACAGAGTGTTAGGTGACAATGGTCAGCAAAATTTGGCCTAGAACTTGATCACAAGGAACACCAGGGAATCAAATTCAACAAATATCAAATGACGAATAATGATAGATGTATTTTAGTTTGGAAGAGAAACGAAAATAAAATTCGTTCAAGAGTACTCAATTTGGTGAAAGTCTTCCGGGAAACTTATCCTTCGTAGTTTTGTTCTTCTGAAAGGCGATTTTTGGAGAATGTGTGGTGGAAGTAGAGATAGAAAATGTGAAAAATAATGTCTTTATAGAGGATATGTGGTTGGTATTGAAATATGACTTGCTGACATCCTTTTAGTTGATCGAAATCCGAAAAGAACAAACCCTAAACCCATAAAACCAACCACCAAACAAACCAACAGCAGCCTCCCCCAATTAGAAGCACAGAGAAAATCGACCAGTAACAAATGGGGAAATAATGACAGCATAAATCAGAAGATTGACCCGAAGTCCGGAATTTGATTCCAGTAATAGATTTTCATTCTAATTGCTCTATATTAGTTTGATGGAATTAGCAAGTGAATGTGATGTGAAAAAGAAAAGGTATGGTACATTAAATGACATAAAGTTCCGAGCCAAAAGGGGGGAAGAGACTGGAAGTTCAGAATGAATCAAGCAAGGCAAAAGTAAATAGAAAATTTCAATTTCTTAAATGTAATTTTACAACCTCAATGCAACAAATCCATACCTCTGCAGTCCCATGGCCAAAAACGATAATCAAATAGAGTGTATCAAAAATAACAGATGAATCCACAAGCTCATAGTTGTATAATTCCCCCAAGAAACGCATGTGGGCAATTCGCTGTTGCTGCATACCATAGTCATTCAACTCCAATCCTAGCCTGATTTCTTCCAAGACCTGATCGAAAAATGTAACTAATACATTCAAATACAAATGCAAGTCGAGCAAAAATGATCTACCGACTGGCGACTGACATATTTGCTAAAAGGTAAAAAAACCAAAAGAGACAACAACAATCGTCCTCTTAATAAAATAAAATTTAAAAAAGAAAAAGTTTCTAGAGTTTAAACTACAATTGGCAGAAAGGCATGACATCATGTCAAATTACCAAAACTAGTACAGAATATACAAATAAGAAAATGCCATAATGCTTTTACTACTTAACTAAAGATTGATTATTGAACTACAACATTTCTAATTTCGGGATGATAACGAAGGTTATTCAACTTGCCTGGCAAGTCAAAAGGAGCATAAAATTCTTCCATATCATGAATAGGAATTTGGAAGACAAAATAGCTTCTATTTCCCTACTAACATGTTCTAAATGTGCAAGAAATGCAGGAGGGCACTGTTCTTCCACCATTTTTTCCCCTTCTCATGAAAGGAAAAAAAGGAGTGAAAATTAGCTGAAGTTTGACACAACATTCAGAAACTGAAAATCATACCTCATCAACAACGGCAACAGCAAAGTCATCATGATAGAGACTCAGTCCAGCAGTAAGTGACGCAATCAAATGTATCTGGCCATATTTTCCCTTGTGAACCTTTAAGAAACACTTCAAAATGTATGGTTCACATTCAGTCCAAGGTAGTTTACGTAACTGTCTCATTACATGCTCAATTGTAGACTTATCAAGATCCGAGAAAAGAAGTTTCCTTATGTACTGCAAAAATCACCATAGCAAAAGTGAACACTTTATCAATAGATTATACCACATCACTGATCTGAAGAACCTAACTACCTGATGTAGTGGTGGACGAACTTTGGAAACCCGGGCTGATCTTTCTGGTGGTTTGCACAAGTAATAAGCATTCTCCACTAAAGTGCTCTGACGAGGATCCAAATTTTTTACATTTTTCAAGCGCATCAATATCTCTAACATGTTAGACATGCGCACAGTGGTCTCAGAAGACCTATAAAGGAAGCGGCCACATGTCTCCAAGAGATTGCAAGCAACATCTATATTATGATGAGTGAAGTCATCTAAACAAGCCTGACACCAGCAAAACAAGTACACGCATTAAGGAACAAAATGGCCAATCACACATAAATCCAGCAGCAACGATGCCCCCACTCAATATTGACAATGCAGAACAAAATTAACGCTCAATGCCTAATAAATAATACACTACACGGAAAGATATAACACAATGTTGGAGATCTGGGGGTCACAGAAGGAAGAGGACAGCCGATTATGATGAAGGACTCAGACATTTAAGATGCAGTTATGCATTTTGTGCATACACTATAAATAGAGATACTTATGGTATGTTCCTGAATTCCTTTCAATTAATTTTATGAATTTATCATACAATTTCTAGATTCAATCAATATCAACTACATATCTCATTCACCCAACATTACATTCAATTACTATTCAATTTAAACCATACATTTGGTGTAGCCCATGAAATCTTTATCACTCATTCTATAATTCATAAAATAAAGTTTATAACAGAAAACAAACACCCTCTTAGAGCATCCACAATGGAGTTGCTAAATTTAGATTGCCACATAAGCAACAAGTTAAGAGTTTAAGAGATTGTTAAATGACATGTTAGCTTTTTAAATTTAGCTATCAACTATTGAATACATTGGAGATGTTAACTTGAACACATTGAAGGTGTTAAATTTAATTACAAACAAAGGTTATCAGTTAGTTTTTATATTTTATTTCTCCAATGTCCATAGTCAACCATTACTACAATAAATTAAATGAAAAAGTAAATGAAAGAATGCCACTTTGGTTGTTAAAATAGTTGTTATCAATGAAAGAATGCCACTTTGGTTGTTAAAATAGTTAACTTTAACAACAGAGTTAACTTGGAGTTAAAAGTGTTCCTTTAACAATTTTACTAACACCTCCAATGTAACTATATTTTTTAGTTGTTAACTAACATATGCCATCAAACTTGATATAACACCTCCATTGTGGATGCTCTTAGCAAACTCACATTTTTAGGAACCATTACCAGGCAATATTTATGAGTCCGTTTGGTATGTGTTATAATTTTTCTTGTTATAATTTGATATAATTAGAAGATAATTGTTGCATGGAAAGTTGACACGTGGTTCCAAATAAATGAGTTTCTGGATTCATTGACAATGGGTTTTTAATTTTTTAATTGTTGGGGACCAGGTTTTGAATCTTAAACCTGACATTACCAGGGCATAATGCTCAATTTTTAAACATGTGTCCATTGACTTTTGAGACGGGATTTCAGATCCAATAATTTCCTGTCAGTGTTATAAGCGTGGCAGTGTTATAAGTCATCCCAAACAGACCCTATATAAAATCATCTCATCATACCTTTAAACAACTGAAAATAAGGCCAGCCGGTGCAATTTTAAACTTGCATAGTTCTCCAATAAAACGTATATTCCTGATCTTTGTTTCAATGTTCATTTGATCCTGCAACCAAATAATAGATGGAGTGTGATGGTTGAAATCATGAATGAAGAGGGCAAAAAATGCTAAAGACTTTATTCAACCTTCTTATTTATCAAAAAGTTAAACTCCTCCTCCAACAACTGTAAAAGCATTGAAGAGATATCTTTCATACAAGTTGACAGCGTCGCCACCATCCGTGAATAGTATGGCAACAGCTCAAGAGACGTCCTAGGAACATTGAACAGAGCCCTCACAAGCTTTTTCCTATTGGCCTTTGAGTTTAAATAGCAAAATTCTACCTGAAAAAATAGTATTTGCATGATAAGAGCTTCAACTAAAGATGCATTTGTTACAGTTGAAAATTCACGTACATGAAAGTTTAAGCAAGGACAGTTACCGTCAATTGGTCAATCAGGTCACGGCTCACACAGCTGGGGAGCCTCTGCAGCAAAGCATCAAGATTTGTTCCTTCAGGGCCTTTAACTTTATCCTTATCAAATTCTCCTTTTCTTTCAGTATCCTTTTCCTTTGCCTTCTCTTTGTCGGCCTCTTTGGTCCTTTCTTTGTCTTTGTCATCTGTTTCCTTCACTTTGACATCTTTCTCCTCGTGTAAAGCTCCAGCATCAGCGGAACCCTCTGTAGTTTCTTGACTAGCTATCTGACCTTTGTCGGATTCAGGAGCCATATCCTTCATACAGAAATTCCTATGTTAGTGTGAACAGAGAAAATATCTTCAAGAAAAATCAAAGCACAGAACTTTTTTGAAGGGAAATCAAAGCACAGAACTGAACCAGGAGGATGAGAGAGATTATAGATAAGCCATATTGTTTTGCGCTTGTCCCACATTATTACAACCAAAAGCTGTTTCTGTAACTCAACTAAGAATGTAGTTTCATACAAGTTCAGTCTGGATGGGAAAAAAGGTACATGGACTCAAAGAACGACCATTACAAGCTCGCATACAAAGCATCTAATAGCAATCTCCAATTGTGGACACAAGTTTTCAGGTTATTCACTGTCAAAACTCTCAATTTCTTGAATTACACTCGAAACCTCCAAACAAGAGGAAAATCCAGTGCATCGAAAAAGTACAGATAAGCTAAAGAACATAATTCAAACATATAAATTCTAAAAGAATCAATAACAGGGATCTGATGATATACTGAAGTATAAGCAATAATTTAATGTGGCATAAAATGTGGCTACTTTTAGCATAAAACATATTTTAATACAACATTGTAGTCTAGTTCTGGAAAATAAGCTGGATGACAAGAAATTTCATAAATCATTTTGGAATTTGACTAAAACACAATAAGTTGCAGACTTAGAGCAAGGCCAATGTCTTACACTTGGTTGTTCAGGCGTCTTTGGAGAGTGCTCATTTAACTTTGGTTCTGCCTCTCCCAACAAAACAGCTGGAACAAATGCTCTAGAATGGAAGTGGAAGATATAAAATCAACTTCTCTTATATCTAATAATTTAAGGATCAACTATAAACATAGGTTGTCCAAAGTCAAACCTGAGATCCGGCAGGCATTCATAGAAAGATCTAGTATCTTCGTCATCCCACAAAGCTTCGAGAGAAGTATCCTTGCCAACGCCAGGAGATGAAACATCCTCCCCTGATGTGACCCTGGTTGTATGACCATCCTCAGGCATCACTGGAGGCTGTATGTCAAGTGCCTCTGCTAAACTAATGTGTGAAGAATTTATAGAGATAGCAAAGTGTTAGAATAAGAGCTATGGAAACCATAGAAGCAAGCACTTAACTAGAGGATCACCCACTCACAAAACGGTCATCCATGGCAAGAAAGAATATGCAGGAAAAGTAAAGAAAGTAAACAAGTGGGAAGGGAAAAAAAATGTTGCAAGAAACAGCTTACATGCTAAGTGAAACCCAACAGAGAACATTCCTTAGCACATACAAAAAATATACTAACCAAAAGACTTATACTAGTGTTTGCCGCATTTTCATAAATAATTTACCATGGAACGGTTTTGAGTGATCAAATTTAAAATTGAAAAGGATACCCCAACAAATGCTTCTTCATACCAAATACATCACATCTAATAATTAGCACTTTCCTCAACTCCTCTGACACCCCACCACGCTTCTGTCTACTAATCATGTTAGCAATCGTTATGTCAAATATGTCCAGGACAGATTCTGATCTCTCAATTACAGTATCTCCATGTTTCTTTTCCTTTTTCCTGTTGAATTCTATTGACTATTCCCTCCGTCCTCAATGGAATGTCTTCAGGAATACTTGACTACCTATATCTAAAATTATTGTCACACTTCCCCAAACCACTGTTACCAAATTGATGCATCATTATGGATCTCAACTATTTCAGACCAAAAGAGTGACGCCTCCGTATCACTTTTATGCCATGTGTCAAGGTTAGTAGGAGATCTATACATGGACTTGTGTAAGTCAAACCAAGATATTCAATTTGTTCCACACAAGCATTTTCTTCTTGTTCTCTTTCACGCTCCATTTTCTCATTCCTTCTATTATTTCTTTTTTTCTTGCTCACAAGGGGATCTTTCTTGATTCTAGAAATGCAAGAAAAAATAGCTTAATTTTTTGATATAAGAGATGCATCCAAAATTGTAAAGGTTCTAGCACGTACACCCCTTCACGCACTACGCAAAACAGTGTTTACAGGTATTAATTAGCGATAATCTTACTCCAATATTAAGTGCTCTGCTGCCATGCTCCAGATGTCAATATCTCAGCAACATCCCCATCTTTATTGGAAAATCCATAATTGTAGTCCATCAGTTCCTCTCAAATTATCGAACAAAAATTTCGGTACATTCAACATTGGTGGCTGAGATGGTTATCTAAAAAGAAGATGAGTAACACTGGCTATGATACCCACATATCAAAGGGAAGCAGATATAGGAAACTAAGAGCCTCATCAATTGATATAAAAGACTAACTTGTAGAAACTACTAATAACCAGGCTAAAACCTAAAGAATTAGTTCATGCTGTCTAGCAAAATGTCAGATATCTTATGGGGTTTAACACACGTGAAAACATTCTGAACTTCATGTGTCTAAACTAGAATACGAAACCTTTAAGGGGGTTACTGCTTTGTTGTGGCTTGATATAATTATAGACTGATAAATGGACGCAGTCCGCATAGCTCCCACATTAAGGCCAGCATTGTAAAGATGCCAAATCCAACTTTCTAAAAGTTAAGCTCAAAACACATCCAAATGCTCAATGCTCATAATCACATCTGATTCAAACAAGTTACAGTGACGAGACCTTTACTTTTGGGGGGGGGGGGGGCTAATATTGGGATCAGAGAGGTGGCAGTCATGTATTATATATTTAGTCTCCATAAAGTCCAAATAGTATCAAACCAATGACAGGTTCACAATCACTATATAAAAAGCTAAAGAAATATGTCAAGAAAGAGTGGTCAAGTAACTTACGATGAGATACCACGGTACAGATGGTCGTATGATTTTCTCAGCTTTTCGTAAGAAGAGGCATTTTCCTCACTCAGTTCACCTTTCGCATTTAAAATCTTAGCATTTTCATGCTCCATTTGGCGAAGTGACTTCCAGTTGGGCAATAGAAAAAAAATCTAATTAGTAAGATACTATCACATTAGGCATGCACACAGTATCTTATTGCCATGCATGGTAACTATGGATCCATAAACTAATATTACAGCAAAAACATCTTAATCAATCTAACACGAGATCCAGCTGTGCAATGGAATAAAACTCTTACCGCATGTTCTGAGTGAAGTAGTTCTACAGCAGCATCATAGTATGTTTGAAATGCCTTTTTAAAGAACTTTTTCTGCTCAATGGTAATATTAAGTCCCTTGAAAAACTGCCCCAAGAAAAGACCACCATTACAATAGTAACAGAATGAAGAAAACTTATGTAAAGCACATAACTGAATCTTGATGAATCCTATCTGCAAAACTGTTGTCATTTTACATAGACTGCGTTCTGCTTCTTAAAAGACATCGTTATTATAATTATTGCAGCATGAAACACTCATAACAATCTAGTATTACTTATTGAAGACAGACTATAGCACTGACCTTAAGCCCCAAAAAATAAAATACCTTTAAAAGGAAAAGCCAGGTAAAAAATCCACGTACCAGAAACAAGTGAAGCAGAAACTGTACTGCTGACAGTAAAAAAAGAAAACCAATTCCTTGTGGTTATATGCAATGTACTGCTTAAAATGTTAGAGAACTTTACATTGTCATATTTTAATAGCAGAAATCATATTTCAATTCATCAATGAAACACCGTGTAGAAATATAATCCATTGAGATCAAGCTACACTTAGATGAAAAATGTAGAAATCACGTATTTAGAGATCTAAAAGAAAATGTGAGATATGTTCAACGGATGCAACATGAATGAGTACAACAGATGCAATATTAACGGGTACACTTAATAAAATATTATAAAAATTGAACCTCTTCCAGAATATCTTGTCCAGTCAAAGGCAGTCCAAGAAGATATCTTCCTTGTCGAGCAAAACTAGCAAGAAGGGATAAGTTTGTCTGGGTTGCATCACGATCCTTCAAATGTTCTGTGCTGGTGAGGTCCTTAATGATATTAGTAAAGATGCTGTTATCTCCTACAACTCCAACGAAATAAAGTTCCAATAGAAGTTTTAGGGTGCTCCGCTTCTTCATGGCCCTTGAATTTTTGTCTCCGTCTAAGTCCTCGCTGGATTTTCCAGGTAAGAAGATTTTCAAGAGACCTTGAACCAGAGTAGATGAGAAATCTTTGTATCTTTGATGAAGCAAAGAGCAGATCTGGTACACGAAAAAATCTATTAAAAATGACGGCAAAGCATCTTAACATACAGAGGCGAGCAAGGTGCAAGTCATACATTTGGTAACAATCCGAATAATTACAAGACTTCTAGCAAATAGAAGATCCATTTCTCTCTTGGCAAGCAAAAATTCATTTACTTTGTGCTAGAACAAGCAGATGCAAAAAGAAAATACAACCAGATTAAACCTAGTCTTCTGTAGATTATGATATTAAGGATGCTATCCCTCAGATTTTGGA
This sequence comes from Nyctanthes arbor-tristis, assembly GCA_963692815.1. Classification (NCBI taxonomy): domain Eukaryota; kingdom Viridiplantae; phylum Streptophyta; class Magnoliopsida; order Lamiales; family Oleaceae; genus Nyctanthes; species Nyctanthes arbor-tristis. The sequence goes on from CAVNYN010221193.1 coordinate 16,098, forward strand.
CTAACCAGAACATAGGAAAACCATTTTGGTTTGAAGAAAAAACTACAAAAGCAACATATTTTCATGATGTGCACATCTGGGGATCAGATAAGGTTTCTTGCCTATTCAGTAGAATGCTAACAAGTGCAATGTGTACAAAGGATTCTTTGTTTCTTTTATGCACATCTAAGAAAGCTGACAATAACATCGCAGACCTCAGGAGATTTGTAATTGCAGCAAACAAGTTAGTTTGCTTATTTGAATCCAGAGGATAAAAGAACATATAACCATGGGTTAGTAAACTAAAACAGCTCAACTAAAATAATCAGAAGTTCATCGCAGCAAAACCATTGCATGAACTTTTAAAGCTAAATCTCCTATTCTTGTCACATTTATAATCTTTGCTCATTGCCGGCTAGATCTACACCTGAAATAATCAACTCATCAGTAGCTCTACCTGAACAGCAGCTTGTATGTCTGCGGCTTTAAGCTTTGCATCGCAAATTGAAGTTACTGCTTCACTAACAAATTTGCTTAGGTTGACACTACGTAACTCATCCATCAAACCTTCACGCTGCTCTTCATTTATCTGTTTTAGTTTTTTAATAACAGCCGTGTTGCGCTTAATGCTAGAATCCAACGTCCTGAGAAAACCTGAGTCTGGAATCAAGAAGCGCAAAATCAACATTTGTGCAAAAAGGATATCACATGCAACACTAATGTGTAAATGTCCAAATCAGGATTAATATCTTCAGATATTGAAGCAGGTTCTAAAATCATGTACAACACTGAAGCTCATAAGAGCATTATTATAAAGTCTTAGCACTAAGACACATTAATTCATCTGATTGCTTGTGCAGGGAAAATAAGATTTGTGTTTATTTTGCATTTGAGAACAATTAGAAAATGGTAAATAGCAAGTAGGATATAGCCTTCCATTCCAAGAGTAAAGAACTCAGAAGTGACAACATAGCCTCCAGATGTAGGCACTTAAAATAAAAATAGAAATCAGAATGCTGCTGAACAGCAGATGAATCCGAAAATTTTCATTATATTTTGGGCTCATTATTACAAGAGGAAGGCAATTTATCAAATTATACGTTAAAAAAATTAACCTAAACTTTGATTTAAAACACAGGAAAGCTACTCCATAAGCCTATCAAAAAGGAAGAGAAGACAAATATGGATTCAGCTAAAATCTCTGAAAGTGAAAGCTGACCAGGCCTTTCAGGGTTCAAATTACTCTGACGTAGCACCATTTTGGCTTCAACAGACTTCTTAAATTCCTCAAGACGAGCAACAGCTTCCTGCGCCAAGAATGTGTATCATGTATTATTGCTCAAGTAGTGGACTCTTAAATGCTAACACAGATATTAAATAAGTGCCATGCCTCATACAAATAAGTTTGTAAAATACACCATTTCAATGAAGACATTGGGGAGAAATATCAAGCAACTATCAACTGTGTCTCAATGATATGTCAAGTGTTTTGAATACCCAAGAACACACTTATCTTCCTTCAATAACTAATGATAAACAGTTACAGAAAAGAAAAATATATTTACAGTATAAAAACAGAGCCTCTCAATGGCATTGAACCTGTTACCGAGTGAATTAAATAGAGGACAAATTTATCGGCGGTGAATAAAGTAACTTAACAATACATTTGAGAACAAAAATCTAAAGTATAACAAGCATGTCACCTCATCATCGTGCTTCTCCCGATGTTCACCAACAATTTCCTCAGTGTGTTCCATCTTCTTAATGTTATTGAAAAACAATTACCTGTGGATCCATAAGAAGTCTCGAGATGTCAGAAGCAATAGATAACATCCAGCATTTTTAGAATGCATCAAACAATCAAACATCATGACAAGATTGGGTTTTACACAATATCCAAAAGTTACACATACTTTGCTTCAACAAGCAATAAATTAGTAATGATTTTAGGCATAATAAAACAGTAATTGCTACATATTAATTAACCTCAGGTTATTTTTTCACCACTAGGCTTTAACATAGAATAATACTATTTATCTAGACAGGAGAAAGTTGTCAATCAATGCTCCCGTGTATTTATGCATCTCCACCCATCCCCTAATGTAGTAATGCCAACTAGACTTGAGACGGGATAAACAGCATTGCTCTCATACTTCCAATCTATCATGTAGGACTTATCCATTACTCTATGTACTCATCCACAGAAAAACCAAACAGAAGTCGTGACCCATTCACTAAACCTCAAACTGTAAGCCAAAATGAACCATAAAAAATTGAGTCATTCCAACATGATCTAACCAAAGAATATTTTACACGTTCAGGATCGGAACCACGTGGGGTCTAATGGCAGCAGTTACCCACTGGATATTTGAGGTGCTTAAGGTTAATTCACCGGTGGGCGGGCGGGTCTAAAGGCCAGGATAAAACCATAAAATTCACAATACAAATACCAGGAAACATTGTCCGGGAAGTGTATTAGACGGAAACAAAAACAAATTCCAAGGAGCTAGAAGGAAAAAAATGGCGGTTAGACAGAATCTTATAATTGGAAAGGACTGGAACTGATAATTACAAAATAAATCTGAAATTTACCGTCCCATATCCATGATGAAGAACAGAAGAAATGACTCACCTTATAGAAATCAGGCAACTCAAGATAAAATCAGTGCCCAGAGTTGATCAATACGCCTCCTCTTTTTCCCTCTCCTTCACACTATCGTATTTTTTTCCCTAAACCCCAAATCGGTCCCTCGATTCTGGGCGTGATAAACCGAATTTTTTTGTTTCTAGTATTGACGTAGTTTATTTCAGCGAAAGTCCTCAATTTTTGGATTCATTCGCACTTCTTTCCACGATTTATTTAACAATCTCACAATGAAAGGAAGAGTAAAATAATATTCCCATTTTTAGACAATCTACTCTTTCATATTTAGAACGATGGAGTAATAATGATGATGATGATGAAACATAATAAAGAATACATTACTAGCTTCACATCATCATCACTATACATAAAAGCCGTGAATGAAAGAAAATCTTTGATTTCTTTATTCACTCTAGTATATCTTTCAAGATTCATGTTTCCCTCACTCTTATTAAAGCTCGAATTAATTGCTAATTTATTAATTATTAATTAATTATTACTTTGGGGAAATAAATGAAGTTAAAAAATGAAAAGGCTTATATCAAAATAATTACGACCTTCGTCCCACAAAGATAGTTCAGTATTTCTTTTTCACTCGTCTCAAAAAGATAGTTCAGTTACTATATTGAATATGTATTTAATACTTCATTTTCAGATGTGCCCTTAATTAATTATTATTATTTAACTACCTATACATTGAAAGTCTAGATCGGAAGAGCACTTAATAAGACATAAGGGTATATGTAGAAAATTAAAGTAAAATTTAATGTTTCAACTATATTAACTATTATTTCTTAAGCCATGTAAATTTACATACCGCACTATCTTTGTAGGACGGAGGCAGTATTACTTAAATGGTTATGAAATAAAAAGCAACCATCATTAGTTAGTATTTTTAATTACTTCAAAATAAAAAGCAACCATCATTAGTTAGTATTTTTAATTACTTCAAATTTAATACATGAAATTAAGAAAATAACTATATTTTTTTCACCCGTGCAATTCAAATTTAATACATGAAATTAAGAAAATAACTATATTTTTTTCACTCGTGCGTTGCACGGGTAGAGTTATAGTGCATATTCATATCAAAATTGACGTGTAAGTGTGAACATCACATTATAAATAAAGTACAATAAGTGTGGACACATGTCATTAATAAAGTACAATATATCAGTTGTATTGTATAAAATTACGAACTGATATGTAAATTACAATTCAATATGGGATATTTGTAATAAAATGCCCGAGTTCATAATTCTGCTCTCCTCCAAATATATCGTGCAAGTTCACACGTTCAACCTATATAAAGTTGTAATAATTAGCAGTCAAGTAATTATGGATGACAATTTCACCCATTGACCCATAAATTCGTGGAGACCTGTACATAATAGGATTGACCTGCTACGCCTGATAGGGGTAAAAGGATGGGTATGGGGTAACATTGTCTACCCTGTTGTGGGTGTAGGGTGGGTGCTGGTCAGGTTGGTCCACCCTACAGGCCTGTGACCCACCAAGTAATTTCCTTCTTGTTAAATAATAAATTTAGTTCTAAAAATGTGTAGAGATTATTAATGATGACAATTTACCTATCGACTCATAAACTCATGGCAATTTATTTTTATTTTTTTATTATATTATTTTTTTGAAATGATTTTTGTATCGAATTGAAAGAATCATGTTATTATATTAGTTAATGTTGATCTCTTTAAAATTCCAAATAAATGTTTTGTTTTATTCTATATTCATCAATTAATAATGCATTACATATAACATTAATTAGAAGAGGAAAAATTTATAAGTCCTTTTATGGATCATGGTGGCATCCCACACAACCCTATAACCCGATCTGTCTTGACCGGTCCTATGAATTTGTGGGTTTGGGGTGAGTCAGGGGTGACTTCAAGACTCGTAGAGCAAGTCTAGGGTATGGCTAACATGCCCCAAACCTACTATATTGTCATCCCTATAAATAATCATATCACAATCAATTATTACAACTATGAGTTTAGCCTCTCACTCATGTGTTGTACGAGAAGATTAATTTTTAAAAAACTTTAATAATAATGAATAATAAAATATTTGAACAACAAAAACAATAAATATACAGTTTCAATTTATTTGAAGTGTTAAGTTAATATTTTATTAATACTATGTTAATAGCTACCTGGTTTTGTACTCGATTAATACTTTACTATACGTGTGCTCTTCCGATCTTCTAACTTATTTAATATTATTAGTTAACAGTCTAATAATACGTATCGGGCATGTACATACCCGTATTCACTCGATACCAATTCAGATAAAAATTTTCATACTAATGAGAAAGCACCCTTCCGACGTACCCTTTTTATGAATAAAATTCAAAATTAATAGTTATAATTAAAATATTAAATATGAATGTATTTGTAAAGAAATGCTAGTTAGACTTTTTAATACAAAATAGACCATATATATGGGACATCCTATAAAGGAAAATAAGTTCAGATAATCTGAATGGAGAAAGTAATTTTTTTGTACAGTTCTTTTTGTTCTTGTGGATTTCATGTCTCTCTGTTTAGAAAATTTTCACACATTATGTGTCTTTAACTGTTAATGTGGCGCAGATAAATAGATTTTTACTGTACAAAAAAAAGAAGAGAATAAATCAGTTGATTTGCTTTAAGTTATTATGAGCTAAGTTTTCATTTATAATATAAGTTAATTTGGGATATGTTTTCAAGTTGTTCTGAAATAAATTTTAATTTCTATATTATCAAGGACTCTGAGAAAGAAATTTTAAAAATTAAACAAACATAAATAGATAAATAGAGGATAATACAAGACAATTAGTTTATAATGCCTTCATTTTCGAGCAGTAGCAGGAAGAATAATTATAAAAAATACCAATTCATAAGAAATTGAATAGTTACTTGTAGTCAAATTTACATCAGTAACGGATAATAAAAAATTATAAAAACTCATAATTGTATAAAAATACTAAAAAAATGATCAAACTAAAATAAAAAGAAATATGAAAAACTAATAAGCTAATATAAATTATTGAAAACTCTTGATGAATATCCAAATAAGAAAAGTTTAAGTTTTAAAACTCGAAAATGAGGCTTATAATTTTTTTTATTTTGTTTTAATATAGGTGTTCCCTTTTTTTGCACTATCTAGTTTAGTGAGTTAACTTGCATTGACAAAACTTATATATTGACAAAACTACACTAATTATAAATTGTTCTATATTCAAAAGACTTTCACTAAAAAATCAGATCATGGAGATCAATAGTGGTTGAGTTTTAATTTTTTAACAAAAAAAATATATATATTTTTTATATATCTAGAGTTTTATGCATGGCAAGTCGCAATAGTAAAATTTTTGTAGACAATAATTTAAAAAAGTTTTTCTAATTGGAACAATAGTAAAGAACAATACTTAAAACGTAATTGCCACATGTCGTGTAAAAAACGCGTCACGGTATATAGATATATATAATCACTACACATGTACAATACATGAAAGTGTTATATAAATTGTCACGATTTTGAGAAAATTTAATTCAACTTTATGATTTCCATGCAATGTACGAAACTAAATAATAATAAATAATAATATAAATAGTAATAATAGAAAAGTGACATTTTTTAGTGTTTGGTTTCCATAGATTCAAGTACTCTTAGAAAGGAAAATTTAAAAATTATATGAACATAAAATTTTGTGATTTTAGAAGGGGAGGAATGATGAAATGAATTTTGAAAATTATAGGAAAATTGAAGATTGAACGGATAAGGGAAAAATATATGAAGACATAGTAATTCTCAGGAAAGTTGTGTCTTTAAGTGCAAGAAGAAACAGTTCGTCTTTGAGACAATTTATTTCATTGACAGAGCATCAGTTTCATTCACCCATTATTAGAATTACTATGCTTTCATAAATTAAATAAATAAAATAAATGAAAACACGGTAATTCAAGGGAGAGGTGCATTTTTAGGGCCAATTTATATTAATTGACGGAGCATTAGTTTCATTCACTTATTATGATAGGAATTACTATGCTTTCATAAATTCAATAAATAAAATAAAACCTTTCAAAAAAATAAATAAAATAAAAAAATAAAACCACTTGGAGCACCATCTGTCAAAGTAGTAATCTGGCCCAAATTATTATGCAACATCATGGTAACCCGGCTTAAATTATTGTGCGACATCATGATAAAGTCAGCAAAATAATGGGAGAAAAAAATTGTAATTGAAAATTCAAATCCAATTAAAAACTCTTGTATTATGTATTATGTTAGATTTCCACCCCATGCAAATAGAAATTAAAAAAATTTAAGACAGAAAAGAACGATGACGTTCCGATCATTTTACCAGTATGATACTAAACTTGGAATTTGTTTTTAAATTGAAGGAATAATGTTTTATTCTTACTGTATTTCAAATTATTTATAATTAAAAAATAAATATTAAAATAATCATACTTTAGAAAAAAGATAATATAGAATTAGCAATTAATTTTCTGTTAAATTTCCACAAATATATAAGTATGATTATTTAATTTCCACAAAATAGCAATGACAATGTATAATTTATGTAACTATACTTACTTTCAAAAAAAAACCAATTAAACTATAGTCGTCCGTCAAATTTGGCTTTTCATATATTTTTTTTAAAGTATAATTACAAATCTGCATCATATCAGTATAGATGCGCATAGATATGTATCTTACTGAAACACAACACTAAAGAATCAACCATGTAAACCCACATATAGTAAAAATACACACTATAATAAAATATAGAAAATATTTTTTTTAAAAGAATTAATCGTGAATTATTGAAGCATACTTAAAAAAATTTTAAATTTTAGTACAATATTTTCTAGTAAGAGCAGTGAGAGAGAGAGAGAGATCAATTTTTTATTTATAGTAATAAAATAATCAAGTGTGGGTAGAGAGAAGGTAAAAAATAAAATAAAATAAATTTAAATGTTAAAAAAAAAAGAAAAAAATTCCCCGCAACACAAGTGATAGAATGGTAAACCGAATTGAAAGTGCAATTCAAGCCCAAACACAACATGATACCAAATTGAAATCTTCAATTGGAAACCTAAAATTAAAACTCATTTCTTGATTTTTAATTTTAGGTCAAGAAAAAGGATTAATTAACAAAATATAAAAAATTATTTCAAATATTCTAAAAAATAAATTCAAATAAAAAATAAAAATACACAAATAGTTAAGAAAAAAAATCTTACATCAAAAACCAAAAGATAGATATTATGAAAAGGAATTGAGGAAATGAAAAGAAATTAATTTAAATCAACAATCAAAGATAAAATAATAGAAATATTTAAATATTTAAAATTTCATATGAAGATTGAAGCCATAATCGGATGAATGTTTGAGGATAAGGCACAAAGAAGATAAATTAGGAAATTTGAATCGAACATAAATATAATTACAGAAATTAAAAGACGGAATTGGTCAGTATAAATTTTGAAAAGGAAAATGTAAGGAAGATGCGGTAAAAAAGATAATTCACGAAAAAATAAAAAATTATAATTTTACATATGACGTCATTAGTGACATTATCAGAATCCTTATGGAGCTAGACTATTGACGAAAAAACATATCAGACAAACTTATCTTATTATTAGTATATAGATGATTATAACTTACTTCAACAATTATTATTAGTTGAGAGCTTTAGAAATGAAAAGGGAAAAAAAGACAAAATAATTAAAAGAAATCATTTGCTATAAACCTTAATAGACTTTTTTTAAGCATGAAAAATATTAAATTATCAAAATAATAAGATGACTTTTTCTTTTTTATTTTTATTATTTTTTGGGTTGAAATATTCGCTATTATATATAAACAATATAAAATATTATATTCACAGTCTCAAAATGGTATGCATGAACGAACACAATATCTTATTATAAATCAATATTATAGATAAATTTATGATATCGTTTGAAATTCACATGCAACTAGTTATTCTAAAGGTGCATTTAATTTCAATTAAAAAATTTTTAAGCAAAAAAATATTTTCTAGGCACTTAAATTTCATAATTGCATACAAAAAGTTCCACTACGTATTTGATTCTAAATGGAATTGAAATCAAGAGTATGAGTTATTATTATTGTTATTGTTGTTAAACAATTTAGAGCATCTCCAACGGGAGAGATCTTCCCCAATAGGTTATACACACAAAAAAATAAGTAGACCTCATATGTTTCCTATTTTCTTTTAATTTTCTTTTTTCTTTTAATCAATTTTCTCTCATTTATGCCATTTTATCTTTACTTTTGTTTCCCAATGTCAACCATAAGGTCCAAAACCACACCTTCATCTCCACCTCCTCTACTACTATTTTATCATTATTTTTTAATTTCTATCTATCTCTTTCATCTTTTTCATTTTTCCAGCTTTTTTCCTGACACCCCATTTCACCCACTCATTCAATTTAAATAATTATCTCCTCACAATCTCTCTCCTCTATCACCTTCACCTCCACCCTTGCTATTGCAGATTCAAATTGGGATTATGGAAACTCCATGCTTAAGATAAGAGTTTCTCTGCCTCAGAATATGTTGTCTTTTCGACTACGATGATGAAGTAAAGAAGTGACTTCCTAAATCAGCACAAACAAGGTACTAATAACATGCAAGACCAATTAATTGGATCGATATAAAACTATAAACTCTTATTTCAGTATCAAAAAGCTATCAGAAGGTTACAACTTAGGTGGGTAGTATCATTTACGTGATATGCTTGTTCAATGATGCGTGTTCACTTCTATCAGATGAGTTTACGTCACTTCAAAAGTTGAAGTGGTCTGTAAAATGAACTCGAATATTTTTTTATACAAGTGCGACGTAGGGGAGGAGTAGATGTAATTCGAACCCCAGACCTCCTGCTCAGAACATGAAAACTTAACTAGTACAACGCTTGTTTGAACTATAAGTGAACTAGACTTTTAAGTAGAGTTCACTTGTATAAGACTGTGCTTGCTACATTCAACGTATTTAAATTGAGGATTAATCCTTTTAGCCCAGGAATCAAGTCCAAGCTGAATGGTCACTAGAATTCCACTGAAATATTGAAATTCTTAAATCCATTTTTGACCAACTTTAGTGTCTAAGCTAGAAGCCAAAACAAGAAAACCCATCCAAGGTTTCTAGATGATCAATTTTATAGACGTGTGCTCTTCCGATCTTATAAATTCTCCCAATTGTATAAATTTTTTTTACACTAAGGCCCCTCCCTAAAATTCTCCCAATTGTATAAATTTTTTTTAATTTAGTTTTGGAAAAGTATTGCATACATTGATAGACATGTCACAGGTCCATTGGTTTTTTTCTCCTATTATGTTTTGGTTGAGAAAAATGAAACTTCGGGATATAGTGTTTCTTAAGTGATTTTTTAATGCTCGATTGTCTAACATGTTTTCAAGATTCTACAACTCAGCATATTTTGTTCAAACTCTATG
>CAVNYN010221193.1:26227-40790 GCA_963692815.1 Nyctanthes arbor-tristis
TATGGAGTGGTGGGACGACTCGGGGTGGGAGACCTGAAATGAGACTTCCTTCAGCTTGAGGCCGGATCAAGGCCAAAATATTTCGTGGGTTGAGAGGCAAATTGTTGATTGCAATTGGAATGAGGAGAAATAGAGTTGACAGCAAAATTATTTCAGTAACAGTCACTCCTGCTTGCTCCATTAGTCAAAATAGTCTCTTGTGCTCATCTTTTTAGTTACTTTGTTCAAATACAATGTGACAAAGTCTTCGGTTCAATATTACACTAAGGCCCCTCCCTAAAATTCTCCCAATTGTATAAATTTTTTTAAATTTAGTTTTGGAAAAGTATTGCATACATTGATAGACATGTCACAGGTCCATTGGTTTTTTTCTCCTATTATGTTTTGGTTGAGAAAAATGAAACTTCGGGATATAGTGTTTCTTAAGTAATTTTTTAATGCTCGATTGTCTAACATGTTTTCAAGATTCTACAACTCAGCATATTTTGTTCAAACTCTATGAAATTCATGGCACAACTTCATTCATGTGTGATGTTATGTAACACTACTAGTACTCAATGTATCAGTTAAATGACAAAATTAATAAAATAAATGGCAGTCCCTAGGCGGCTTATTACTGACAACATATTGATTTCTTTTGAGATTATGCATTACTTAAAGTGTAAAACTCAAGGCAAAGAAGGGTTTGCAGCTCTAAAAATTTACATCAGTAAAGCCTATGATAGGCTTGAGTGGGGCTTTCTTGGGGGACTAGTATGGGATTTTCACGGGGATGGATTGATCTTATGCTCATGTGTGTTATTTCAATCTAATATTATGTTTTGCACAATGATTATGAATTAGGGCCTATCACACCTGAGCAGGGGTGAGGCAGAGATGTCCTCTGTCACCCTATTTCTTTATCCTTTGTTCAAAGGGGTTGTAAAATTTCTTACGGCGAAAGGTGGAAGCTGGGCTGCTTCATGGGTGTAAGGTTGCCAGAGGTACGCCTCATATTTCTTACTTACTTTTTGCTGACGATAGTCTTTTCTTCTTCAGAGCTAATATGTAGGAAGTGAGAATTATTAAGGATGTTTTACATGTATATGAGGTTGAATCTGGCTAGTGAGTAAATTTCTAGAAGTCTGTTCTCTCCTTTAGTTCTAACGTGGCCAATGATCGTTGGGCTGAAATCTGTATTTCTTTGGGTGTGGATGCAGTAGAGGGACATGAATTTTACCTTGGGTTGCCTTCTTTGGTGGATAGGAAGAAGAAGGAGATAATCTCTTTTATTAAGGGCAGGGTTTGGCAAAGATTGAATGATTGGAAGGAAAAGTCCTTATCCAGGGTTGAGCAAGCCATGAATGCATTCTAGTAGAAGGTGAATAAGGAGAGAGCAAGAGGTATCTCATGGATGCGGTAAGAAAGGCTTTGTTACCCAAAAAACCGTGAGGGATTGGGCTTTAAACAACTTCATGAGATGAATTTGGCCCTTCTGGGGAAGCAAGGCTGGAAGTTCCTTGTGGATCCTCAATCTCTTGTCATCAAGGTTTTCAAAGCTTTCTACTTTCCTCATACGAGCTTCCTTGAGGCTAATGTTGGCTATAATCCGAGTTTTGTCTGGCGTAGTATCATGACGAGCTAATTTTTGAAGAAAGGTGTCTGCTTTCGCATTGGTAATGGAGCATCTGTAAGGGTGTGGAGGGATCCGTAGTTACTTGACAATGAGGATGGATAAAGTTCTTTCCATAAAATCCCAGATGGTGAAAATACTACTGTAAATCAGCTCATGTTACCCAGAGTTCGGAAGTGGGACATGGAGATTACTGAGGATCTATTCACTGACTTAGATAAGCCTATATTCTGCAAGTGCCATTAGGGTTGAGTACGACTCAGGATAAGTTATATTGGACGCCTGAGGCTAAGGGAATGTATTGGGTCAAGAGTGGATATCCATTGGCCCAATCTATGCTTAGCGGAGAAAAATTTCCACCAACCAGCCGTCTTTGGAATTTTATTTGGGATCTTAAAGTGCTTCCGAAAGTTAAAAATTTCCTTTGGAGAGAATTTCCTTAGGAGAGTGGCTGCAAAGGTTCTTCCAACGCTAGACCTGTTACATATGAAGAGAGTCAATATTGAATGCCAATGTCCCGTTTGCCATGATGGGATCGAAACAACGTTGCATTGTCTAGTGGATTGCACATTTGCTAGGCGTGTATAGACAACTTTCAGTGGTTTTCCAGCTCCATAATGTGCAGATTTTTAAAGAATGGTTGCTGATTTCTTTTGGCATTTGTGATCAATCTGCGATAGAGAGTATGACAATGCTTTGCTAGGCACTTTGGCATAATAGGAATGAAGTTGTGTGGCAAAGTCAGTCTTTCATGCCCCGTGTGATTTCTTTTCACGCCCCTTTGTGCGATTTCTTTGGCTAATAATTTGTACAACAAATGGAAGGAAGCTTGGATTCCTTATTCTTTGGTCAGGACTGGTTCTGCTCCGTGCGTGAACCATGGGAAACGCCTGGCCACTGGAGCTTTCGAGGTTAATATAGATGTGGCTACATTTGCTATTCAAAATAGAGTGGGACTGGGGCTGATTTTACGTTATGAGGCAGGCACATTCTTGGGGGTCACGTCCGTTCATCTGGAAGGTTTATATGATGTGAAGATGGCTGAGTTGATGGGTGTTCATGAGGCTTTATCTTGGATCAATAAGATGCAGTTACCCAATGTCACAGTTGAGATGGATGCTCTTGTGGTCTACGAGGCCTTGCGCTCTACTTGTATTGACTTGTCCCAATTCGGCTTAATTCTGGATGACTGTAAACTTTTGGTTTTAGAACTCGACGGTTTAGAGTTCACTTATGTTAGACGATCTGCAAACCAAGTTGCTCATACGCTTGGTAGAGAGACTGGTTCTATGTCAGGTCCTAGTATGTTATTTCATTCCCTCTAATTTTATTGTTGATTCACTTCATTATGATTCCATAATTGAATAAAGTTTCTCCTTTCAAAATAATAATAATAATAATAAAATAATATAAATAAATGGTAAATTCACAAAAGATCCCCAACCTTTGCAAAAAATAATAATTTCATTCCCAACTTTTTTTTTTCAAGGCTTTAGGTCCCAAACCTTTTAAACATATGCACAAACGATCTATATGGACAATTTCAATCTAATTTCACATTTATATGCTTACAAAGTGACCAATTTACACTGATGGTAAATTCACAAGATCCCCAACCTTTGCAAAAAATAATAATTTCATTCTCAACTTTTTTTTAAGGCTTTAGGTCCCACACCTTTTAAACATATGCACAAACGATCTATATGGACAATGTCTATCTAATTTCACATTTATATGCTTACAAAGTGACCAATTTACACTGATATGAAATAAAAGGAAATTAGTGCAAAAATATTTTTAAAAAATTCAAAAGGTTTAAATAAAATAATGAAGAGATATATGTTGCTTTCTCCAATTAGTTATTCTTTCATCAAGTACCACTACAATTTCCCTAGCTATTTTTTTGGAAATGGAGAAAGATAAGACATTCACTTAAGTTATCTTTAACAATACTAAAAAGGGGATTTACCTCTAATTTTTAACTATATGTAGACGTAAAAATTTAGAACCTGAGGGGTTGTAGTAGAAATAAAAGGGGAAGAAATCCTTACATTTTTTACCAATAATTCAAACCTATAATTTTTTTCGCATGAAAATTTAATTATATTTAAATTGTTATTGCTTATTTAGGTTTAAACTTCAGATATAATACATTGCCTAAAGTAACTATGAAATTAATGGTGGTGGTGTTAGATAAGTGAATGGAAAAGATAATATATTGACCAATGTGTATGCATAATTTGTATTAAGCGGGTGGATGGGAAAACGATATACAGATGAATATGTATAAGTGTGTGAAAAAGAAAGTGGTAAATGGATCAAAATAAATTTTTAAAATTTTGTGTTCTTATTTTTTAAATTTAAATAAAGGGTAAATTTGTCTTTCTAGAAAAGTAAACAATAGAAATTGACAAAAATAGTATGTGAGGACCTTTTGTGCATATTTTTAAACGGTTGGGGACCCATATACTTAAAAAAAGGTTTAAATATGAAATTTTCATTTTTTGCAAAGATTGATGGCCTTTTGTGAAATTTACCCTAAAATAAATTCATATCACTGGTGCGTGAAATGTAAATATGTCATTTAATATCACATTGATTGACATCTAAACTGAGACTTTAATAGTATTTTATATGGCAGAACACACATTTTATGGTTTCTAATAGACAATATGAGAACTTCTCATTGGGTGTGTTGAACTCATTCCCTCTATTGTGTCTAATGAAAAGTTGTCACATTAGACATTAATGGTGTCTAATGAACTCCATAGAAAGACTATACAACAAAACGTACACAAATTTACGCACACTCTCCCTCCAAAAAAAAGAAAAAGAAAAAACCACACAAAAACCTAAACACGAAAAGTGGACAAAGGCACATGGGCGATGAAATAGAAGCGGTCAAATTCCACCTTCGTTTTGTCAAAGATTCTATATTTTTGGAAATATTTGTGTTCATACTACATGGATGATGGATGATGTGAATGATAGAACTTTGGCTGACACTCCGCTTACATAATCAGATAATCAACAAACCCAAAATAAAAAAAGTGGATAATTAGCACAAAAGGTCTCTACTTTTCAGTGTTATTGTGCAAATTGTCCTTATGTTTAATTTTTTAACAATTTCATCCACACTTTTATATTTTCTTTGCAGAAACCACCCCTAATACCCATTTGGGTTTAGTTTTCTTCAACTACAAAAGGGAATTTTTGTCCATTTAAAGTAACAGTTAAAAAAAATCAAACAAAGTTCTAAAATAAATTACCATTTTTGAAAAAAATAGTTGTCTTTAATTTTTTTCAATAATAAAATTATTTTAATTGGTTTTGAACGACAATAATTATTTTAGGAATTTCAGTTGCAATTTTTTTAGATTTTTGAACTATGATGGGATGAAAATGCCCTCTCGAAAATGAAGACAAATGCACATAAGAATGAATTTTGCAAGAAGAATATGAAAATGGAGAAGAAATTGCCAAAAAATTAAAAGTATGGACCGTTTGCACAATAACATTCAAACATAGGGACCTTTTGTGCTAATTACCCATCAAAAATTATATAAGAGAAGCCCCACATTCCTTCCTCCCCTTGCCCACCATTTCTTCTCTTGAAATTCCTTTGAAATTTCTCTGCACTTCAAATGCAGAACTCAAAGAGGAAGCCTGCTGGGGGGAAACTTAGCAGCCTCCCACCAAGAAGAGGTCAAATCAAAGCCAGAATCATTGAGGAGTGTAAAGAGTTCATTATCAGCAGCTTTGCAAAGGAAGGGAATGCAGAGACTCATAAGCTAGAAGAAACCAGTAAAAAAGACACAAATAATAGTTCGACTTTGGCTGACTCTGGCTCTGCCTCTGCCTCTTCTATTAATTTCATTGGCTAGTTTTTTTCTTCTTTTGTCATGGTTGCTTACTTCTCTCCTCGTATTCATTTTGATAATACGATCTCGTGGTCTCAACTTCGATCTTTTTCTTAAACTTGTTGACAAGTCAAGGTGTGCTAAGGGCTGATGAATCATGTAGTCGACTCTAAACTTGTTATACAAAGTAATTTTCTACTATTTCTGTTGTTATTTATGAATGTTGGTAAATCTCAGAGTTCAATAATATGAATTATGTGCTTTGTAGTATATGTGAATATCTTTACCAAGTCAAGTTTGTTATAAACAAATTTTGATATGTTTGTTCTAGATAATAAATTAAGATTTTAATCACAATACGTATGAATACTCACATAACATTGATAGCTTCAAGTGGTCATTTATCTTATTAGTTGATTGAAGCTAAAAAATGCTTAAAATAACCACTAGACACCAGTCGGACCTTAATACTATAGTTAACACGTTACCCGTTAGAATTGACTAATAACACATTTGTTGGATAATAAGCCAAAATGTCTTTCTTTTACTTCTCCCACCTAAGTTTTAGAGGAAAAATAAAAAAATATTATTGCGTAATTAGTCGCATTTTAAATTGATCGGTTAATTTAGAAAAAAATATATTTAGAAAATTACCGTCGTTTTTTTAATTTTTTTTGAAAGTGAAAATTACCGTCGTTTTATCACGCAAAGATGGCGCCAAATTGCTGTTAATTTCAACTAAAATAAAGGCGAATTTTGAATACAATTACAACTTAAGAAGTATTAAAAAACTGTTCAATCTTTCGTCAAAAGTAAAAATAAAAAAAAAATGTTCAATCTGTAAATATATACACAGAACCCTAGAAAAAAAAATAAATAGAAGAAAAATGAGGTTTCGACTCAAAGTGCCACTTCCACTCTCGTACCTCCGGCCACCTCATTTTTCTTCGTCGTTACATTCAATCGCCATACATTTGTCTAATTCTGTCTTGGGGGCGGATTTTAGCGTATAACGCTCGGAATTAATATTAATTTCTGTTTCTTATATAATAATTATTAGTTTTTAAAATTTTCAGGTCGTCATTTGGGATAGCATTTGATATAGATGGTGTCATATTGCTTGGCCAAACACCAATTGGGAATTCTCCAAAAGCACTCAAGAGGCTATATGATGATTGCGGTAAAATTCTTGTCCGAAACACCCGATTGAAATATGTTGTTCCAGTGGTAATGAATGAAAGCTTTTGCAATTCAGTGGGATTGTTACGTTATACTGTGCCTGTCTTGGGTGAATATTTCAGTTGCATTTTCACATCGGAGATTCTATTATCTATTAATTTCTAATATAAAAGAACAGTAGGCTATTTCTATTTGGATGGAATTAGAATTTGGTTGCCTGTTGGTGGATTGGATAAAGTATGTTAGTGTTAGATGTTCCTGTTCTATGTATTTTTTCATCAACATCCTTTTTCCCCTCCCTTTTTTGGAATGTCTGTCTGCTATAAGTCAGTTCACATTATCTCAGGGGATTCTTTGAGAAAAGTTGTCAATCCAAGTAATTATCTTGCCAAAAAAATCTCCGTGTCTATTTCTAACTATGTCTTCCCTTTAGGCATTTCAACTGTGGCAGCCTGGCAGGTCCACTCTATGAGGACTATTAGTTGCATATAATGTTTGAAACTAAACTAATTGTTTATTATTCACCTCAAATTGATTTCTGCTTGCTTTCAGGTGCTTTGAAGGTCTCTTTTCTGTTTTTAACAAATGGTCAGTTTTGATTACTATTCTTTCTTTATTTTCAGTTGAGGAACGAATTTTTCCCCTTTCCTTTTTTTATTTTTATTTTTATTTTTTAAAGGTTATGTTGAGGATTTCTTTTAGTAATTAATTTTGCCATATCGCCTAAGAAACTGCCAAGCTATATCAATTGCTACATGGTTTTTAGCTTGATTATCTTGTCTCAGATACTTATTTACATGATGTAAACTGCCAAAGTTATAGTTTTCTGCCGTAACAAAGTAGTAGTTAAAATGGTTCAGAGAAGCCATTAAGCAACGCTCTTGAGTCATGAGCCTTTTGGCTTCTGAGTTTCAATATTTATACGTAGGTTTGGTGCAGAATTTACATCTATTTTCACTGATTTATAACTTATTTTGTACAGTGTTACCAAGAGGTACTGTAGATAAGTCACAGCTTCAAGTTTTACTTTTCAGATAAAAGACTGGTAAACCGTTTAGATACTAATATTTTGTGCCTGTTCTGTTCTTTAGGTGGTGGTTTGCCAGAGTCTAAAAGAGCCTCTGAGTTGAGCAGTCTTTTAGGAGTTAAGATTTTGCCTTCTCAGGTTAGCATCTAAATTTGCCCATTAAATTCACGAAACTGTCTATATCTATTGCAGTTTTGTAATTCTTTGATTTTGATTTAGGTGGTGCAGGGCCACTCACCTTTTAGAACTTTGCTAAACAGGTATTTATTACATTTAGAGATATTATATGATAAGTAGTTTACATTCTTCTTTTGGGAAAAGTTGTTGATATTTATTAGAAAATATTTTAGTTTTTACATTATTTTTGTAGTTGCTCCTGACTTAAAATAGAAATAGACTAGTCAAATTATTGTCTTTGTGCATTTTTTCACTCAAATTGATTCACGAGTAGACTAAGCTACTATACTTCTTTCGCATGCCTAATTTCCCATATTAAATTGCGATTCAACTCTACTTTCTATCTCTCTGTTTTCCTTTTGCCCTCTTATTCTTTTCTATTCTCTACCCGTATTCTACATCGATATTTCAACTTATCTTTTTCCTATATTGGCAAATTTTTCTAACACATTTTTTCAGATATAGAAACCAATAGTTTGTTTAAATTTCAAGTTCAGATAATCATTTCTTTCTCCGAAAGTAACTTGGAATTAGAAGAATTCAGTCAATGGTTTTCTTGCCTTGATGTTTAATGTTGGGAAAATTCCGAGAAGGTATCATTCTGTAAAACATTCATATCACTGGTGAATTTTTGCTAGACATGTAAATAACTGGAGAAGCATTCCAACAGAGTGTTTATAAATTATGAATGTTTTTATCGACAAAATAATGCCTAGTTAAATTAAATTCAATGAATAGACATTAGGTGAAGAAATAATGCGTCTTTTATTGCTTCTCTCTTTCATGGAGACATTTGACCTTTTATGCTTGTTTAAGCTATCATGAAATCCTCAACCGTTTTCCTTTTCCTTAGATTCGAGAATGAACTCATTTTTGCCACTGGGAAAGGAAAGCCTGCTGAAATGACGACTGAGTATGGTTTCCAGTAAGTTCTGCCATATGAGCTGGTTTTATTTTTTCATAATATTTCTTTATTAGGGTTAATTTTTTCTATCCTTCTCACATTTAGTGGGACCTTAAGTTTAAAACATGCGCAGAAGATTTCTCTCACTAGATGAGTATGCATCATACTTTGATCACATTGATGCTGTAGCTCATTACAAAGTGTGGACAACTAAGAATGTTTCGAATTCCCCAAAATATTCCCCGAAGCCAGTCTCAAGCCCTAATCCATATCCCGACCCAGTTAAAGCAGCATTTATTTTTAGTGATCCTGTTGACTGGGGGAGAGATATTCAGTTAATTTTTACATGTCTTCAGAGATGAACAGAGTTGCTGTTTTATTAAAGCATATTAGTAATTTGTACAGCTTTCTCAGTCCGAAACACCCCCCAGGCAGTTTTTGACTTATTGGATCAATCAACAATCATATTTGACTCTGATCAAATTCCTGGTCCAGCTGGCTTGTTTATTTTATGTACATAATTTGGCGAAAAATTCCAATATATAATGCTGCAACCTTGCCCAATAGATTTTTAGCATGTTAAACCCTGAGCAATTCACATATTGATTATGCTTCAAAGTTCAAAATAAATGGATTATAGAAAAATATTAAGCTATGCGTTAAATTATTTTGGCACGGTTAAAATAATCTTAAGCAATTCACATATTTAGGAGTAATTTATAATTATTATCATCTCACCCAGCAACCATTGTCACAGCAGCAAAGCTTGAGGGAAAAGGAAGAAACATGATATAATAGAGACATGGACAATTTCTTTGAGCACCCCTTTACTGAATTAGTTACCTGTTTGTCCCATCAAATCAACACATGAAAAATAAACAGAACAAAGGCATGTAAGTCGCCTTTAAGATAATGTCTGCCCCGCAACTGTAAAGATGATAGTGAAAAAACTCAGATCCTGTCTCAGTTTAAGTGATACATCCAGGTTCAGACATAATACAATTTTGGACGCGTCTCTCAACCTTTGTTTGCAATTCTACTACTTACACATTTGCAGAACTTCTGAATTGAATATTGGATGAATACAGGTTCTCTGTGATATTTTGACATCTGGAGGTATTCCTGGAGAGAAGCACCCGCATCAACCACCTTTATATTTTGCTGCTGATGATCTGCAATACCAGGTCTGTGGAAATGCTTATTACTTAAGTATATATCTCTGCATTTAAACATCTTTTATTTGCAACCAGATTCTGAGAACTTGAAATGTGATATTAGAGTCTTTGCGCTCAAAAGAACTTAACTATTTGAGAATTTTGTTTACATTTAAAAACTAATTCAAAGTATTTGAAAATTGGATAGAAAAACAACTTTTGTGAATTGTAGGACTAGATAGTTTTCCAAGCTACGTTAAGGATAATTTCTTTATTAGGGTGCGTGATGATGATAGCTTGTTATTCTCTCATTAAGGTTGATTTATTTGTTTGGGTGCATTATGATGATAACTTGTTATTCTATCTGGATTCATGGCGGTATCTGCTCTATCTTCTTGAGAATTCTTCATTCATTTCAGATGTGCTGATCTATTGTGAAAACTTATATAGGCCGTGTTTCCTTCTGAACGTCTTGGTATGGGTGCATTTCGTATTGCCCTTGAAAGTATTTTCAACAGGTAAGCTCAGTAGTTCTTCCATTTTTTTTATTTAGTGCTGAGTGTTGTCAACACTCTGTTTAAATCCCTTCATTGCCCTCCACAGCCTCCCCCACCCGACCCAGGTGGCATGCATTTGGAATATAGAATGATGTTAACAGTTTTTCTTTAAAAAACAAAAAACAAAAAGTATAGTGTAATATGCTAGTGTATTGTTTTTTGCTAGTTCGCTTTTCGAGTATTCTTTCTTTGAATTCATCAAGACATGTTTTGCTGGAACTCTTCATCCTGTATTCTGAATTTATGACATTTGTGTTTCACTGTGCTTCTTTGCAGGATTCATGACAAACCTTTGGAGCATACATCTTTCGGGAAGCCAAATCCTTTTGTTTTCGAAAATGCTGAAGCCATACTAAAAGAGATACAGCTTTTTTCGTGTCAATCAGATGCCATTTCGAAAAGTTTGGTCCAGGAGTCGCATACTTTCAAGACCCTATATATTGATTGGTGATAATCCCTTCGTTGATGTTAAAGGCGCAAAACAGATTAATCTCGCTTGGGTTTAGCATAAGCGTGGTTGGCTTAGGGAAAAAAAAGGTTCTTCAGAAGTAATTAAGTTCTTTATTAAATTGGAATATGTTATTTTGGAAGCAAGTTAAGAGTTATTATTAGAAGACGTAACCTTTTCTAAAGTACTTACAGCTTGGAACTAGGGAAAAAAGTAAGTTATTCAAAATGTTTGGAAACAAAAGAAACTTTGCATTTCTTTTCTCCTTTTTTGAGCATAGCCTAGCATGTTCCCATAAATTATAGTTGTTTGGAACTATTATGTTCATGTATATGTAATTATATGAAGGCACCCCTTAGCCTTATTATTATTATTTTCAAAATTTCATTTTTTCTTAGGCAGGGAGCCGTTGGTTTTCCATTTTAACTAGGACAGGAGTGTTTAGGCAAAAAGAGAACCATAAAGAATTTCCATCTGACCTGGTAGGCACAATTATGTTACTTATTTTCTTTCTAATTTCATTGCAGAAGATAACTTTTCGGTACTATTTTTGCTTGACTTTGAATTGTTGTGTGATGGGTGTTGAATTCAACAAATAATAAACTTGCTCTTAAAATGTTAAAGATTGCAGTAGTGGCGAGCAAGGTCGTAACTATAGAGACTGGTGAGATTTAACTCTTTAAAAGTAAAATGACTAAAACGAAAAGGGGGTTTGATTTTGATGAATAAAATAAAATAAAATAAAATAAAAATTTAAGTAAACAATTTAAAGTGTAAAAATTCTAAAAATGCAGGTTGATGAGAAAGTAATATGTTGATAAATATTCAGCCCAAAGTATAATTTCAAAATTTATTCTAACAATTGATCATTAATATAAATATAAAATACTTTATTTTTTCTTTAAATTGATTATAGTTATTAATACAATTTAACAATCTATTTTTCCTTATTTTTTCGATAACCAAGATAAGCTCATTGATTATTTCCTTTGCTAATAAACAATCCTACAAACGTTCTTAAGATTTAATTCCTTAACAACATTAAGCACTAGAAAAATTACCAATTCTAACTATTGAAAAGATACGATCAATTCATTTAAGCTAGGTTAGAAATTTCTAAACAATTACGGATCTAGAATTTTAATTGTCAATATATCATCTTGAAGATTAAACAACGTGTATTTCGAATAATCAACCCAATAATAATATAAATGAACACAAGAAATATATATATATAGGCAAAGAATAAAGAATACAATAAAATCAATTCGATTTCACAATTGTTTTAGAATCAAAACTTTAAAAATCCTTGTGTTGGAAAAGGTAAGTTAGCTATCCATTGATTAAAAAAAAATCACCCAAGATGCTTCCAATTTGACGTGCGAATGAATGGCCAATTCCCAAAGTTTCCCAAGTCCTCTTGTCTTCTCCTTATCCGAGTTCACCTGCCCCCAAGTCCCTCCAAGTCCAAGCCCTTTTATTTCTTTTCTTTTCCTTCCTTGCACACGCTTTCGTTTAAAAACAATTCGGCCCAATCCAATCTCCTAAATCTATCTTTGTTGATATGAAACAAGCATGTCCACGCCTTAAGCAGAGTTCATTTTGGACCAGTGAATTTCTTGAGCACTAATTAATCAACCAAAATTTGTTGAACTGTGTCCATTTTGATTCAACTCCTTTATTTATTCCACAAAACACAAATTTCAATTAATATGCAAATATTAGACATTCAATACACTTGAAGTATGAGGAAAATGACTCACTTTATATAACGTTTATGCACTTTATCATTGTGTGATGATACAACTCAAATACAACCATATTGTTAAATTTATAGATGCAATACTTCCTTAATGGTTTGCATCTAGAATTGGGAGATTTCTAAACACTTTTCTCCATCTGATTGACTTTACATCTCTCCTTTTAAATTTGCACGTCTGGTATTTGAGAGATTTGTATTCTGGAAAGTTTCACAGAACTATAGGAAGTGCCCTCCTTGTATGGATGATTTTGGAATACTTGGAGAAACATCTCTAAGAAAGTTATGTATAGAAATCCACTGAAAAAAAAAAAAAAAAAGGAAATCCACTAAAAATGATTTGATTGATCAGAATACATGAGGGTCACATAAACACCACTTTGTACATTAATAATCAAACAGCTCAAGCAACATATGTAAATACTGAGAATTTTGCAATTATACGGCTATGTCACATGAACTTGCAGGATGTTGTTTATCGAACAGACACTAAAACAGGAGTTTAATAACCTTTTAAGCTACTCTGCAGAACTGGCTACTGATTATACTTTTGTTGGCTATGCAGGTTGTTGATACTGTGGAAGATGCCGTGGACTTTATGCTCCAAAGGGAGATTAATTCTAGTTGAAATTGCAGTTAGTTTTTAGGGAAGCAACTTCAATTCATTCATCGGTTGCCAAAGAATCATTCATCATCTCCTCTGTAAACAGAAAGGGTTTGATGTTATTTTGTGCATCGGATCTGATTTTTGTACCTTCAATTGAAATTTGTTTTATCGCTTGAAGGATTCCACTGTTGATGACTTTATTCCATTCCATGAATTGAAAACTGTTTGCATAACTTGGTTTTCTTTCATGAGGATATATAGGCCTTGATGCCAAATTTGGCAGGGTGAAGTAGACGCTGCTCTACCATATATTAAAGAAATAAAAAGAAGCTAAATTTTCTACAATATATATATAATATTACTCATCTGTCTTGTCTAGCACAAAGAAAAAAAATTTAGCTACTCTTCCTTTCTTGGCCCAATTAAGAATCAACATGTGGATTTAGGGACCTCAACTTGTTTAATTTGGTCCATGTAGGTTTTTGATAATGAAAATGATCCAATGCTAGGCGTTTAACATTAGATCATTACTGTTTTTGATTGGCTCAGTGTTTGGTACTCATGGAGTAGAAGAAAATTTTACATAAACAAGTTCTAAGGGCACGCCTGTGAGACTAATTTGCAATGTATACGGCGTTAACCTATTGCTTTCCTCACTTTATCTACGCCAAAATGCCAAAATAGCTGGGAGGTGGAATCAGAAGCGGTCGGCAAAGCCATGGAATTTTTTGGTATAAATTTGGCCGTCGGCTTTGCCTATGTCGAAATGAATGAAAAAGAGATGTGGCGGTCGTTGTCCGTGCACCAAGAGGAGGGAAAATTTCTGGAATTGGATACGCGGCCGGTTTTTACACCCGTCTGTGTGAAAATGGGTGCAATTAGGGCTGGACATCCGATCCGGAAAACCGTCAAAACCGACCCGAAATGAGTCAAGTCGGGTTGCTACAGTAAACAGGTCACGACGCTCTTCCGATCTCAAGTAACCCGACTCGGGTCGGGTGCAGCACCGGGTTGACTCGGAGCTACCCGGGTGAACCCGGCAAACCCGACCGAGTCGGGTTCAACCTGATTTTTTTTATTTGTTTGGGCTAGGTCTTTTTTCTTGTAGTGTATTTGGATATGTATTAGTAGTGTATTTGGGCCAGACTTTTTTTCTTTCTTTTGTTTTTATTGTGGATGGATATGCATTAGTGTATTTGGGCCTTTGTAATACTAGGCCAATGGTGAGTTTTAAATTTTTTTAGGCCTTAAATAAATTTTGACTAGTTTTCTTTTTTTT
>CAVNYN010221199.1:0-29530 GCA_963692815.1 Nyctanthes arbor-tristis
GGGGTTGAATGTTACAATGGGAATTGTATGGGTGGGGAATTGAACTATTGATCAAGATTCAAGGGTTTGAGAAAGTAACTTGGATGACATTAGATGTGGTCCTATGGGTTTAGCTTATTGAGTTCATTTTGTGCACTGATGCATTACTCCACCAGGTGCGCCAATTGCTGGCTCTGCAGTTGATAAGGTAGAAGAAATTGTTGGTTATGTTAGCATCGGTTACCCTTTTGGTTTAATGGCCTCAATTCTTTTTGGGAGGCACCATAAAGCGATATTAGAGTCTCCAAAACCCAAACTCTTCGTAATGGGTACCAAAGATGGTTTCACAGGTGTCAAGCAGTTGGAGAACAAGCTGAAAACGGCTAAGGGTCGCACTGAAACCCACCTAATTGA
The DNA here is from genome assembly GCA_963692815.1 of Nyctanthes arbor-tristis. Taxonomy (NCBI): domain Eukaryota; kingdom Viridiplantae; phylum Streptophyta; class Magnoliopsida; order Lamiales; family Oleaceae; genus Nyctanthes; species Nyctanthes arbor-tristis. The sequence goes on from CAVNYN010221199.1 coordinate 394, forward strand.
AGGAGTAAGCCATTTTCAAATGGAGGGACCAGCTTATGATTTACAGATGGTAAATCTGATTGTAGAGTTCATTACCTCGTTATGAGGCCTACATATGGGACGGTGCCTGCCTTGATATGAATGCTCCTGTAATTTCCGAGGCCTTGGGTGTTTATTTTTTTATTGTTGTGCCATGTGTGGTAAGAGTGTTACTTCTCCAGTTGTCACTGTATTGCCTTGTGTCATCTTGTAACCCAAATTCTCAAGCTACAATTCCACGCTTTAAATTTAAAGTCCATCAGTCTTACACTTATGGCAAGTTTTATTATGCTTTATTAGACGCCTGACAACTGGTACAATTGACACTTTATAATGATTTGAAATACTCATTTCATCAATACTATGTGACAAATTTAATTGTGTATACTGTATCATAAAATTACACTCCTTACTTCTACTTATAAATGAAATCAATTATAAATCAATTCAAACGGACACTAAATTTATAAACAAGTTTGTTTATAAAGTGACACCTAACATGGTTTTGTATATATTTTTTAAAAAGTCAAACTATCAGTTTTACGTTTTAAAAGAAATAACCAATAAAATAATATCGCATAATAATTGATAAAACAATTTATAAACAACTCAGCTTATAATGTATCATTCAGCTTGGATGATTAAAATGCAATCTCACATCCCATATTATCTACTTTTATTTGGACGCTAATGATTCCAATATACATTTCAGATTGGTAATTCATTAAATCGGCAATGAACAGAAATTCACACGGTAAAATGTTTGATAACTCATTTGTAATCTACAAGTTATGACACATTAAATTAACAGTTACATGCTTCTTAGTTGCTACTCTTAAACCTCATGTCATCCTACTATTATCTGTGATTCTCTAATGACTGTCCTTCCTCCTCAAGTCACGCTTAAGGCTATCACGGCTGTTGATGCCCCTGACCTTGTTCCCCTCCCATCTGAGTATCCATGCTACGAGGGATGCTGTCCATGACTCCATCTGATATGAGAATATAAAATCTAATAAATAACCCAGAAAAAAAATTATATATATCTCAGAACACATAAAAAGATGCCACTATACTAATCTAAAATTTCTAATGTTGTCTTCTGTAAAGCTGTCAAGGGAAGGGGGGAAAAAAGAAGTGCCAATCATAAAATCACAATTTCCTCCCCAAGACAGTTATTCAGTGGTTTGAAGACGAACATGTAAATTCACCTTATCTTTTCTCGCAAAATATAATAAATTTACCATTAATTTTGCTACTTCCAAGTAGTAATTGTTACCTAGAACATAAAAATTACTTGTTACATGTTGGTTTCAGTAGAAATATTAATAATTTTGCCAACATGTTTTTTATCTCCATTCTATTTTTACAAGAAAATGTGCTCCATATCAGACTCCAGAGAGTTCCAGCATTTGAGAGAGAGAGAGAGAGAGAGAGAGAGATGTCTAGATTAATACCACTATCACATGTATCGGCAATTTTTGCAATCACATCAACCAATGCTTGTTCATGTTCCTGCATCACCAATCACTTTAAATTAGATCAAAGCTACTATCAACAATAGATATTTTAGGAATAAAAGCAGTGCATGACCTTGAGCATTTTCTTAGCCTTTTCAATCTCAAGTTTATCCAGATGACTTGCATCAAGCATCTTCTCCACCTGCCAAAGGAAAGGTTAAAGCTAGTCAACTTACAAAGAAAATGGATTTCACAAAACTCTACATTGCACAACTTCTCTATCAATGTGTAAAACTCTTCATTACACACCTTCTCTATCAATGTGTCTGTGTGTAGTATTTCGATATCGCCCAAGTCCTTCATGGTGTTGTTTCGTGAAGGCTGGATTTCAGTTGCAAATTGATTCCCTGGGGGACCTCTCACTCTTCCAGTGCCTGGAATGGTAACTAAAGTTCCTTGTCCACCTGCGTCACCCAATCTAGACATCACAGGATCATCGCCCACCCATCTGATATCCTCCGGAGGAATCTGAATCATCGTGCAGTATTAAGAAGTCATTTGCAATAATGTTTCAGAATTTATCATCAAGTAGTATATACTTGCAGCTTAGAGGCAAAAACAAATAAAAACAAGCGGAATTATCTACAATGCGTGACAAAGACCAAAATGGATATAAATAAAATTTTCTTGTGATTTTAGCCTCCACGTGCATTTTTCTCATTCAACCTGAAACTTATGACCTTGTTTGACAAGTCAAACACACCACCGCCGTTCCACTCTTTAATAAAGAAAGGTTCATGCAGAAATCTATGAGTATTACAGATACTTTTATCAAGAGATAGTGATGGGTGCATTCTGTGCATTTGTTAGTCTACCAAAACAAAATGATAGTTTCAACCAGAGGAGTAAAATGGATGCAGTAGAACATCTCCAATGCACATTTCCATTTCCGTCCTACCTGGTGGAGAGAGAAAGACAAAAAAATTAGACATCCATCTACAAATAGACATCCACTACTACCACTTTGCTCTTTTTCACTTTCCCCGCTCTTTTTTTCCATACACTTTCTCTTTCTCTTCAATAAAATAGTCATATTTTCCCTCTCCCCTCCACATCATCCCCAATCCACATTATGCATTCGACATGCTCTAGAATATGAGGTGTATCATCTATGTAACGACTAGCATAATTCCAATTCCTTCAATTTTCTCCAAGCCGAGCACTAAAAGAATTTGCACCAATATTTATGCTCAATAAAACTCTTGAGTGGCATTATATATGTCAAGTCACATTTATTGTTAAGAACACTTCCAACACTCTTATATGCATATGATGACTAAGAAAGAATAAGCTATATATCACCTGCATTTAAGCTATATATCACCTGCATTAACCTGATTCAGAATAATGTGGTAGCTTGAGTTGACTTTATCATCAGGAAATACTAGTTAACTCATTCTGTATCATTTGGTCACTAATTAGCAACACAGAACATATGATTCCTGAATAAATTAAATTAATCCTATAATAGGTCTTTTGAGTAAAACAGGCTGTTGGATAATAGAATTACTAACTTTAAGACGTGGACCAAAGCTCTGTCAGCGTTCTATTTCTATTTCAAAATAAAAATAAAATGAATGAAATTGTGCGGCAGAAAATTGAGTAAAAAAGGGCAGACTTGTTTGGATTTGACCAATTTCTATCTTGAAATAGAAATAGAATCCCAAGGGGTGCTAAAGTAATTTTGACAAAATATTATCACTCTTAATACAGGATAATCTTAAGAGCTTGTTCTTGGGAGATTTATGTAATGTAGATGTAGATTTATAGGAGAATGTGTGGTGGGAATGTAAAGAAAGATTATTGGTTAGTGTGAAAATTAGTTTTGTGGAGAATGTGTTGTTGGTATTGATTTGATGAATTTTTTATTTTCCATAAAGCCCCAAGGAACAAGCTCTAAATCCAAAGACGACAGAACTGAATATGCTGTAAACAAAAAAATGCTTCAACAAATATTCAAAGTTGAAGTCTAAACTACATTTCCATTCTGAGTAAGAAATAAAAACATTCTGTACTCAGAATCAGAAAGAGACCGGCAAAACAAATTCCAATATGAAATGAGCTACTAAGATTGGAACGAAAGGCTCTGTCTTTCACGCTGCAGTATGTATCCAGAATATAGCACATGTCCAAGCATAGTTTTTCTAACATTCTTTACACATCATTGCATTTAAAGTAAAACACAGTTCAAGGTGTCCATTCCACATTTTTAATTTACAGAACCAATCAAACATCTCGAATGTGCTTTCAAAGATTATGAGCAAATCAACACATTGAATGCATTATCAGATACCCCTATCCAAGGCTGGCTCCAAAAGTCAGTTATTCAAAATAACAATTAAATTCCTTTAGAAGAGTTGAACAGAATAACAGGAACTTCAAATCAATGGGCAAGGAAATTTTAGCCAGACAAAAGCAACAGAATACCTCTTTGAGATTAACCCACTCCAAGGTTGCATTTGACGTATTGCTATCATAAACTAAAGAATAGCGACCCTGAGAAAACAGAGAAATAGGGAAAAAGAAATAAGAACTGAATTAGAGGAATTCAAATTACTTCATCAGAGGGAAAGCTATCTGTAATTCAACTCACTAAATATATTCGTAGTGCATAAGCTACATAATTCAGAACATTGTCATATTTCTCATAGTCAGTTAGACGCCCATGAAACCCATTCCGGTTCTTATATTTAGATGTAGAAAACTTTTAAGAAAATACAAAATAAAAAGACACAAACTTTCCTATTCTACTTCCAATCTTTTATGCATTTTAATTGTAACCACGTACAAACTATGATCCTGCAGTTGCATATTTTTCATTTCAGCATTGATTATTTTTAACTGTAATAGTGATATCCATTGCTCTTGCTTAGCTTATGAAACAGAGCAGATAATCAACAAACTCCTGCATGAATGAAATTCTACTCCTTTTTTTTTTATATATATAAATTTTTCCATAACTTCATTAACATGATTTGTATTTTTTAAAGATGCATATTTTTTCTAGATCAAGTAGGATTTTCTTGGATACCGTTTATAAATTAGGTAAGTTGTGCAACAGATGGTTGGTGAATGATATTCAGATTTTATTAAAACGGTTAGGAGAATAAAGAGGAACATGAAATAGGGGAAGCCAGGAAGGGTATAAACCAAGTGTTGTTTGCCAATATACAAACCAAATGCTGCCACTTTTTTGCAGAGTAAGGCCATACTAGAACGTACAATAACAAAGCTATTTTTCTTTAGTGCCCAAGTTAAAAATGAAAAGCGGCCTAATCATAACATAAACCTAATACAGTAATAATATAAAGAGGAAAAAATAAAAACAAGAAAATCAATTGAGTTATTTATTTCTTATTCTTTTGCCTAATAACTTTGCACATGTTTGGAAAGTTTCAAACATCAGCTACATCACATCCTCCACTTATCCTCAATGATAGTGTGCCCCCCCCTTTTGAGATTGAAAATATACAATAGTAGTGGGATACACAATCTACTTCTCGTGGAAAAGATAGAAAATGGATTGGTAAGATCTAGGGGGAAGATTATAAAAACAAAGCTCCTTATATAAAAGAATTTATAATAGCAAACACCAGAATGAGCTTAAAACCACAACAGTGCCAAGTCAATCAAAATATTAGCTAGGATAATATCATTCGTCACAGAATGTAAAAGAAAGTAACAGAAGTTAAATAAGAAAGTTTTCCCACACCAACGAGAAGGCAGTTTTGATTGTCTACATATTGTAGAGCCCACAGAAGGGAATATATCTATTTTTTCCCCCAAAGATCTAGTCTTACTGTACCTTAGTTTTATTGTTTTCCTCAGGAAGATTTTATACGCTATTTTCTACCAATGGGATAGAACACACAAAAAATTTTACTCCAGCTTATCCACAGTCAACAACCAAACTCCATATCCTTCAAACTTGTATAAAACAAGAAGGGCGTACATCTACAGGATTATACTCAGTTATCACAGCCTCATAGAAATTATTGTCCGCAGGCCACCTCATCATCACTCTCCTACCAATTAAAGGATCCTGTGTGCTTTCAGCAAGGTCATTTGCAAAAGGTGCACCAGAAGAACCTATGCTGTTGAGCTGATATGGTATTGACTTGGCAGGGGTAGAAGCTTGCTGGCCCTATCAAACAAGAGGATATCATAGGAAAATAAAACAAAGAAGGAGTTTATAGCATCATAACATTATTTATATTTTATAATTCAAACATACAGAATTAGGCCTTCTACCACCCATTACTAAAGTAGGTCCCCATTTCCCAGCTGATGATAATGACTGTGTGGTTGCAGGCTGAGGGTGCAAGGACTGAGATGGCATCCCAAATGGATTTCCGGCTTGGGATGCCTTCTGCATCTTGCGAGCTGCTGAAATTGTGGGACTGGGTACTTGATCATTAACATGCGGAGCAACACCAAAAGCGGCATTGCGATTCCCACCAGCTTCTCGCCACTCCCTGATTTTACGAATGAGATCATCAGCATTGACCTTAGAAAGTAGATCCCTATGTTCATCATCTGAAACCCTTAGCTCCTTCCTGAGTTCTGTTATTAAACCTTCCTTCTCCTGAAGACCAAAAACAAAACCATGTACCCATAAAGGAAGTCGAATATCCCGTAAAAGAAATAAAGACTACAACATCATGTACCCATGTAAGGGCATCAGATTGAGCTTTAAATGCGCGTAGGACTGCAGCATATGCTATTTGCTCCAGATTATGGATTTCAGACTCCATATCACTATAAATCCTTTGATATGGGGCTGCGCCTACAAAAGATCTTCCATTTCCCGCTACACGACCTCCCACTGGAACTCTGTTATATTGTAGTTGTGGATGATCGTCATCCGTGCCTGCATTTATTTCAATGGGAAGGGTTTATATGCACAGGCAGAGAATAAAAATCATCAAAAAAGGAAGAATATTTAGAATTTCTTTGGTCTAACCATTAACTAGTCAGACTACCATCTCGATAATCAAAATTTAGAACTTGCACACACGAAAATGATTTTTGAATTGCAAATTTGATTATAACAACGAGAAATAGATCTTAGTTTCTTATAATTTCTCTATTCATACTGAAAAGCACAACTACTAGAGATTCTGAGAAACTCTAAAGAAACCAAATAAACTCCATCAGTTAAATCGTCATGCTAAAAATATCGTTAAACTCAGAAAACAAAACTTTCAACCATTCAAGTTCTTGCATAAAACAAACATTTGAGCTTCATTTGGCATGGCCTCATTTTAATCGTCATCATCATCATCTTCTTGAACTTTGCCATGTGGTATGATTGGTTAAAATTTGTTGAGAAGTCAAAAATTGTAACTTGATGTGATGGGCTCGTGAGGTGACATTTATGATGGTTGACACGTGTCCATAAAAGTACAATTATTACTTCAATTATAATCAAATCCAATTATAATTGGTTGCCAAACGCACCCTGAATAATTCACTAAGCCATTGAACGGATACAAAGAAATTTTAAAAATTGTGGTATGCACAGGCTAAAATCTCATAGATAATAACTGGAATTCAGGAGGGCATGAGTAATCAAATGAGATAAAAAGCACTTCGATAATACCCCATTCCTAGAGCAGGCATTGTATAACACATTACAAGATTGTCAAATAAGCTAAAATCCTCTTAGTGCCTTTCCGATCAAGAGCTAAAGGAGCTCCCAGTATTACTCCTTTCACAGAAATGAAATTCATAATGTAAGGTATATATTAAAAAAAAAAAAAAAGAAAGAAAAAAGAGGAAGAAGGCGAACTACAATGTTCCCATAAATGCTAGCCAACCTTCACACAAGAGATCTCTTCTGACACATCTAGTTTGTTGGGACCAGATAGAAATAAGAGCTCCCACAATACCTTTCTTTTTCCTCCTAACATCTCCAAATTTCATGGGTATCTAAAGTATGAACAAGATCGATGAGTGTTGCCCCATCCATTCTCTTAGACCAAAGCCGAACAAGGAAAGAGGATGATTGCTAGCCAGCTATTGTGTTGCTGATTCCTAGCTGAATTGGTTCTTCCCCTATGTGCTGCCTATTATTTTACTAGTGTGAATCGACCCATAGTAAAGAACCTCTAGGTATAACCTTCCACTCAATAAGAGAATTGATAATTCTAACATAGCATTTGATGTTATTGTAACGGATACATGACAAGAAATTTTAGTTTATTTCCAAACTTCAAGATCAAGCTAAAATATTGACAAGGAGTTGGAGCACCATTAATCATTTGATACAGTAAGCTTCCAGCACTTCATTATTTAAAACCCTAAGCTCAAAAATAAACCCTAAATCTTCAGCTCGAATGTTAATAGGAATTACTTATGAAACCCTAAATCTCAAATCGAATTCATAACACAAAAATTAGTTAGGCATTTATCCATAAAGCAAATAAAATTTTCATCAAGAAAATTGAATATCGATTTTAAGTGCGTCTATACTCACCGCTGCTGTCCATAGTTTCAAACTCCATATAAAGGAACAGATATGGCGAGCTTGTATGAAGAATAAACTATGTAAAGCCCGTGATGTTTCTACACAGAGGCTTCCCGGCGGCAGGTAAGGGAATAGCTTGGAGGAATGAATGCAGAATTTGAGAAGACGGGAAGAGGGAGGCACGCAGGGAGGGAGAAAGGCAATCAATTTCCCGATTTATAAACATTGCGCGTGAGAGAGAAAAACAAATCGCACCGTTCCAGTGGCATCAAAAAGTCGCGTGACGCGTCAGCTACGGACCCGCGTAGAATCTTAGGCCCATCATTAGTCCATCAACCCAAACCAGGCCCAAAACATTTAATAGAGAAAATCACAAAAAAATGCTGTAATAGTGATCATGCTATAATAGTGATCATAACCATTAATGTGGCAATATATTATTATTAAATGACAAAGGTAATCTATATATATATATAAAAGAAAACTAGCCTGCAGTACCTTTATATCACATTTTTTCCATTCAAATTGTGCAAGTGAAGGTCATTTTAAACTTTTATTTACATATTAGGTAAATTCTGAGGTAAACTGTATGCTGGATATATATCTTATCTTATATTGGATATGTATCTTATCTTTTTAGGTATTTCGATTAATTAATCTATATTCAAAAGTTTTTTATTTTTTTAATTCAAAAATTTTTAATTTATGTATATATCTTATATATGAAGTATTTCATAATTTAAATTAGACATTTTCGTTTTAGCTAATTTTTCAATTCTTAATTATTTTTTATATGTAGTTACTTCTTTTGTATATAATAGTATAGATAAATATGGTTTATAACTAACATTTTATAGTTTATTAAATTTTCATTACGATATAGTCACAAAGAAAAATAGAATATTTGATTTCTCGAGATGATAATGGGTTGGGTCGAGATCGGGTATGCTATATATGTTATCTTACTCATCAAATTTTTTTTGTCCAATCCCTACATCCATCTCCATTCAAATCAGACATGGGCTGGTGCTAGTAATTACCATTTTTTTGATAAGAAATGGTTAAACAGGTCGTGTTCGGCTAAGAAGTATGATAACCTTCCCCGTCCCATTTTCAAGCCAAGCCGATTTTCTTTATTCCATTCTTGACATAATTACCTGTTTAGTCAAATATTCTTTGTCTTAAAATGGTCAAATACCCGTGGATATTAGATTTGATGGGTCTTTTTTACTCTCTCTGCTAAGCTCACTTAATATTATGCAATATCAAGTAAAATATAACAACTTTTAATTAACAATAAAATAATCAAAATATTGCAGTTTAATATGGCAATTGTTAAAATATAATTTGATTTAGTATCACCCCGTGTAACGCATGGGTGAGAATCTAGTTAAATGTAAAGACGTTTTATATAAAATTACATGTGAAAACATATGATGGTTTGAATTTGACTTATCATCTATATATATATATCGATATACATAAAGAGAGAATAGTTTCCTCTTTATTTTTTTCTGCCCATTTCACTTTCTAAATCTGAAAAATTCATCATGACCATTAATTTTATTTCTAAATCTTGGCCATTTATATTCATTTTAGTTTTTAATTTTATTTATTTTTTAATTAATTACCAATTTATATATTCTCTTTTTTGTCTTTCACTTCCATTTTTATCTTTTGTTTCTTTTTTATTATTTATATAGATATGTTTGATTTAATTTATTATTATAACCACATTTTCTACTTTTTAATCTCAATCACTAATTAGATTTTATTTTATCCAAAAATATTTTTCTTTCTTTATCCACATTTTCCTTCACTTCCTTTATTAAACCTCATTTTATCCAAAAACATTTTATACTCATTATCTTGAAGAGTTTTATTTTCGATCATTTTTCTTAATTTTTGGTTTTGATTTATCTCAAACCATCAAATTGGTTCTAGATTGGATTCAATATTCACTAATGTTTAGAAAAATCGGACCTACCATCAAATCGGAAAAACCTAATAGTTCAAGATCATCAGACCAATTTTAATTAAATAATTAAAAAAAATTAATTTGTACCTAAAATAACGTTCAAATTTTATCCTTATTTTAAAAGCCATTGAAAATATGACTTTAAGTATAGAAAGGGAATCTCACATTGGTTATTTAGCTAAACGAATTGAGAATATACACCTATATTAAAGTACTAAAGAAGGTTTTTACATAATAGGGAGTTAGCATATGGCCTGTGAGTTTCCAAAAAGTTTAAAATTTTAATTGATTATTAATTAAAAAAGTTTATTGTGTATCGGTTAACTGTATATTCTTTATTTCACACCGTCAGATAGTTTCTTAGATTGATTTCAGTATTTGTAAATAATCAAAAAACTAGAAAAGCTAACAATTCAAAGTTATCGGACCGATTTTAATTAAATAAACTAATTTGGGAAAAGAACATTTGATTTTATAATTTTTTAACTTTACCGGTTTAAAAAGGGGATGAAAATTTATTTCTTTTTAAAGATCAATAAAAAATATGATTTTGGCTATAGAAAGGGAATCACACATTGGTTATTTACTAAAAAGAATTGAAGATGCATGCTTCTATTAAACTACATAGAGAAGGAGCATAATAGGGCCCTAGTTCATAGGTCTTGAGCTTATAAAAAGTTTAAAATTTTAATAGATCATTAATGAAAAATGTTTATCGTGAACTAACTTTTTTTGTCGCATATTATCAGATTGTTTTTCTGAATGGTTCCAATATTTATATATTTTCTTCAATGTTCTCCTGAAATTTTTCAGACAGTCTTTTTATCTTCGTTAATGAAAGATATTGTATTATGGGTAGCACTTATATTATTTTTCGTTACACACACATGTGTACATATAAAAAGGGAATCCCACATTGGTTAATTAGTAAAAACGAATTGAGAATATATACATATATTAAATTACTTAGATAAGTGTTATGCATAATAGAGCCTTAACTTATAGGTTTTAAGTTCTCAAAAATTTCAAAATTTAATGGAGCGTTATTGAAAAAAGTTGATTATGAAGCAATTAACCGTATCTGCCTTTATCTGATACATTCATATTGTTTTCCGAACTGATTCTAGTATTCACATATGTTTAGAAAATGTTCAAGGTCAGTGGACCAACTTTTACTAAACAATTGAAATAAATTAATTTTTATTTAAAATAACGTGGAAAAAAATCCGATTTTATAATTTTTTTATCTTTACTGTTAAAAAAAGTTGAAATTTTATTTATTTTTTAAGAGTCATTGAAAATTTGACTTTGGGTATAGAAAATAAATCCCATATTTATAATTTAGTCAAAAGAATTGAGAATGCATGCCTATATTAAATTACTTGGAGAATGGTTATACTTAATAGGGCATTTGCTAATCGGCCCTGAGCTCTAAAAAAGTTTAAAATTTTAATGGATTATTAATGAAAAAAGTTTATTATTAATCAGTGAACCGTATTGGTCTTTATCTCACATTATTAGACTGTTTTTAGATTGATTTTAGTATTTACATATTTTCTTTAATATTTTCCTTAACTTTTTTAGACAACTTTTTTATCTTTATTAATGAAAGATATTGTATTATGACTAACACCTATATTGTTTTTTGCTACACGTATGTAAACAATAAAATATTATAATTTAAGAGTCACATAAGAGTTACTGAAAATGTGACTTTGGGTATAGAAACGAAATCTCACATTAGTTAATTAGTTAAAAGAATTGAGGATATATGCTTATATTAAATTACTTAGATAATTGGTATGCAGAATAAGACCTTACTTATGGGCCTTGAGTTTTCAAAAAGTTTAAAATTTTAATAGATTATTGTTGAAAAAAAGTTTATTGTGAATCGGTTAACCGTATCCGTTTCTACTCCACATTATCAAATTGTTTTCTAGATTAATTCCATTATTCTTAAATGTTTAGAGAACCGAACCAGTCATCAAACTGAAAAAGTATAATTGTTGACCAGTTTTAACTGAGTAAATGAAATAAATTAATTTTTACCAAAAATAATGAGGAAAAAGAACATTAGATTTTATAGTTTTTATTCTTAACATTTAAAAATTGTTGAAAATTTACTTTTTTTTCTAAGAGTCATTGAAAATATGACCTTGAGCATAGAGAGACAATCACATGTTAGTGAAAAGAATTGAGAATGTATGTCTATATTAAGCTACTTAGGGAAGTGGCTTAATGAGACATTCGCTTATGGACCTTAAGCTTCGAAAAAATTCAAAATTTTAATGGATCATTAATGCAAAAAAAATTTATTGTAAACCGGTGAATCTGTATCTCACACTGTTAGATTTTTTTTAGATCAGTTCTAATATTCTGAAATTATTTTCAATGTTTTTCTTAGTTGTTTGGACAATTTTTTATCTTTATTAATGACAGATATCGTATTATGGGTAGTACCAATATTGTTCTTCATTATACACATGCAAACGATCAAATATTATAGTTTAATAGCCGTTGAAAATGATACTTTGTCCATAGGAAAGGAATCCCACATTGGTTAATTAGTGAAAAGAATTAAAGATTTATACATATATTAAGTTATTTAGAAAAGTTCTATGTATAATAGAGTCTCAGCTTATGGGTCTTCGGTTCTCAAAAAATTTATAATTTTAATGGATTATTATTGAAAAAAATTTATTATGAACGGTATCCGTCTTTATCTCTCACTATCAGATTATTTTCAAATTGATTCTAATATTCGCAATTTTTTTTTATTTTTTACTTTAGTTTAGTTAGACGATTTTTGTATCTTCATTAATGGGTAGCACATATATTGTTTTCCTTTATAGACACATAAACGATAATATAACTTATATCTTTTTATATAGTCATCTTTAATCCTTTTAAATTAATTATATTATTTCATATTATTATCCCGTGCAACACACATGTGAAATAACTAGTTTAATTTAATTCTAGTCAATTATGGTCAAGATCACCACCTGTGATCAATATCACTAGCCAAAATTTTGGTTAGTTGGCTTCTGGCCAAATTTCTTTATGGACTTTTTTTCTTTTTCTTTACCTTTTTTCCTTTTTCCCCCCTTTTTCTTTTCTTTTTCCAGCGACCTCAGAATCTTTTTTTTTTTAGTTTTTCCCTTTTTCCTTATTTATTAATTTTTATTTTTCTTCATTTTCCGTATCTTTTTCATTTTTATTTCTTTTCTCTGTTTTCTTTCTTTTTGTATTTTTTCTTTTTTGACGATTTTTATTCAACGTTTCACTTAAATTTCAATGTTTTTTTATTAATTTTTTTTAACAATGCATGCAACATGTTAAACAATCTGTATTATGAGTGTAACAAACTATATTATACGTGTAATAATTTATGTGACTAGTTTAACAATCTATTTTTATGCGCATTAAAAGCGTGTAACAAATTATGTTATGTGTGTAACAACTTACATGTGTAGCAAGTTATGTTATATCCATGTAACAATCTATGTTATTAATGCAACAAGGCTCGTTGCATGTATAACGAGTAAAAAAAGGTGTGTTATGTGTACAAAAAGTTATATAATGTGCTATGTTTTATGAATAAAAAAGTGTAACATACTCTATTTCTCAATGTTTTGGGTTAATATTCAAGGTTATTGTGTAATAAAATTATGTTATTTGTGTAATAAGGTAGGCTACATATGAAAAAAATTATGTTATACGTGTACCAATATATGTTACGTACATAATAAGGTTTGTTACTTGTGTAACAAGTTATGTTATCGATATAATAGTTTATCTTACACGAATTACATTGTGTAACATATCATGTTAAGAAAATTTAAAATAAGTGCAACAATTTATATTATATAAATTTAAAAAAATTAAAAAAGAAAATAGAGAAAAGAACAAAAAGGAAATAATTAGAGCAGAACAAATAAAGAAAAATGGAAAAAGAAAAAAAAAATTTCAGGCCGCAGCAATCAACCAGGGCATTGGGGTGGGTGAGTGGTTGGGTTATCAGGGACATATAAAATGCTATGTCACATAGTGTTTTTGAACTAATAACTCTCTCTATATATATATATATAGAGAGTTAGGAAGTAGGAGGTATGGAAATATTTTTAAAAACTAATGGAAAGGTGAAACTTCCCCTTTAATTCGACTATAACATTAGAATGGAAAAGGATAATTTTTAAGTTTGAATCTTTTAGAATGCAAACTGACAAATAACCATTTGGTTTTCTGTACATATAGCCCTTGCAGTTGATAACTAGTTTGAATGCACAAGAGTTTTCAATTTAGAGCAGAAATTACCGATGCATCTCCAATATTGGGCTTCATTGAACCAGATTGAACATGCATATAGGATAGTCCAAGTCCTATAGCCCATTTTTACTAACACTAATCTTTAATTTGGTACAAAATTATCTACTACAATTTCCTTGCAAATCTGACCATTCTATTTACTTCTACCATTTTATCATGCTCCACTGTCACCAAAAAAAATAAAATAAAACAAAAAAAAAAATCAACGTCAAGATATCAATTCCTTGTTAATTTTGATGTTTCCTTTGTTAAGGATGTTTTAAGGATCAATCAAGTCAAGTGAGGGCATTTAGCATGCTTGTTATAGGGTCAAGCATTTGGTCTTCTTTTTGGGTTCTTTGTATGTTTCTATGGATGAGGACTTCTTTGACATTGTATCAAAAACATAATGCACTAGAACTGATCTAGAAGATATTTCTCATATATCAGAATATAGGTAGATTGTGTAGCACAAATGCTTGCTTGTAATTTATATGGTAGAGATGAAAAGTCATATTAATTGTTGCTTCTTTTCAATTCACTATGATACTAACTATATTTTTGTGAAATAAGCAAAATGTTATGTTATAAATTTATTAAGGGAACTAGAGCATTGTGTTTTAAACTCATCTTAGATCTGAATATGCTTTAGGAGGATCGCATAGTCAAATAATTGTCCATAGAAATGAGGAATTTTTTTTTTTTTTTGCTTATTAGTGTTTTTTTTTTATAATTTAATTATAACAACACTTCCCCAGAACACCTATTTCGGGGGAAAAAAGGGGGGAAAAACTTCCCCAGAACATCTGCAAGTATTGACAGTTATAAATAACCTTTTTCTTCCCTCAAACAAGATTGCTCATGGGTCCTCCAAATTGATAATACCAAGAAGTTTTACAGGAACTTCCAGTACTTGTGGCAATGTCTCGTACTTGGGTAATCACCTACAAGACTATCACCGATAGCCATTTCCGACGGCCCGCAGCCCTTGCTGATCAGGATTACCAACTCCATCGGTAATCGATAGTTTTCTTGTAGTCTGTCGTGCATATATATTTTAGATAGCTTAATGTATTTCATATACTATTTTTGTAATATATGTTTTCTAATTTTTGGTACTTAGCTGTCAATCTTCTTAAAAACTTGTTTACTTACCTGCTATATATGTATGTTTTCAAAGCATATCCTTCACATTTTATTGCTTACACCTACTAGGACGAATGGGTGTTGTTCGGCATAAGTTTTCATGCACATGAGAATTGTTAGACATAGAGTATGAGGTACTCGATCACGATACGAGAATATACATAAAATACCTTCAGCATGAGTTGTATATAAAATCAACGAAATCTTTTTGTGTGTGTGTATATATATATATATATATATATAAAAGATCAATGACGTACGGTCTTCATTGACTAAATATAGAAATTTGTAATTCAATGATGAGATTAGACAGTGCAACGTAGAGGTGGTATAGATGTTGGAATACAAAAATTAAATGATTTTTGGCGGCGTAATTTCAAAAATGGGGAGAGTTCACCTGAGAAAATTAAATTCAAGAAGTTACCTTTTTACAGAGACAATTCAAAAATTTTAAAGACAAGGAGACCAAAGGAACCCATCTCTGTTAAAGCTCTGGAAAGTGAAGAAACAAGAGTAAACAAGAAGACACCAATTAACGCAATTCTAATGAAAGGATGGATGACATAAATTCACAAATCCAAAGACGTCGCAAAAGCCTTATTTCTTGTTGATTCTAATTTATCTACTTGTTATAATTCAAATTAGACATATATGGTACGTACAAACATCCAACAATATCAAATTAAAACTGCAGTACGTACATGTATAATCTTTAGCTCACAATTAGATGAAAGTGTGTGACAGAATAGTTTCGGTTTATGGTCCATGCATGCATGGTGGGCACAGCATGTTCAAACTCATTATTAATTTTGCTCCCATTTAATGGGAGTAGCTAGCTAGGATTCCAGGACTATTTAGAGTATCTTCAATGCAAAGTTAAAGTGGAATGTCTTAGCTAGGTAATGATAGTAATTATTATTATTATAAATTGTACTTATCCATTAGAGTGAAAAAGCCCTGCCTACGCGACTTTAATAATAATCTCATCTTAAATAAATAAATAAACACCTAATTATGTGAATTAATTAATACGTACCATGTCAATATCATAGTTGTAACCTAGTTGATGGATGGGCTCGAAAACCTGGCAAACAAGACATGAGACATTATAAGTAGGCATAGCTTTCAATTGAGACAATAATGAATTTTGCATGCACTGAAGCCAAAATGAGGCGGGGACCAGCATTTTCAGCTCCATAGGATTTGATGAATGCAGTTATCCAGAATCAAGTGCATGAATGGCGACCAGGTCCACCGCACAGTTTGTAATATTAGCTACAAAACTAGAAATGCTCAGCTAATTACTCCCGGCCGTAATTAGGTGTCGTCGTGGTGTTAAAAGTGCATATGATTACCAAAAGACAAGCACTAATTAAAATTCCTTTAATCCCTTAATTTGTTATGTAGAAATAAATATGTTCTCATGTACGTACCAGTCAGTAATTTTTTATGACATTGAACGTTATAGCAACCTTAATTTGTTGTAGTTTGTTGAAAACATTTTTTTTTGTAAGGGTCTCATATTAGTTATCCATACATACAGATGTCACAAGGATCTCCACGGGTTTTTATAACATGATCAGAAAGGACATATATATATAGTTAGCAGCAACATTTATAGTACATCAACAAATTAATTGGGACAGGGGTACTGTATTATAAAGCAACCTTGCGAACAGTGTTCTTCAGTGAAAGTGAAGGCATTGATTGAATGAATTAATGAAACACACTTTCTATCCATGCATTAATTTACACTATATTTGATGAAAAACCATTAGTTATCACCGAAATGGATAAAAAGAATTAAAAGCTCTGCCTAATAAATAAATCTTAAATAAAATAATTAAAGTGAAGTAAAATGTAATTAATCCATCCCAAAACGAAATTATAATAATTTGATTATTTACTCAGCACTACTACCGACACGAAGGCTGTAAAGAGTTAATCAACATTGTTAAGACTAGAATTGCACAAACTCCACTGCTGCATGCCCCCATCATGTACAATTCTCCATAAATGTAACCATTACATGAAGAAAGAACCAGAGATCCACAAGATTTGAACCACAATACCACACCCAAACCCCAAAACTCTACTCCGATCCAGTCAATATGACAGGACTCGACCAATTAATTAATTAAAGGAAATAAAAGTAAAAGAAAAAGTTGGCCGGGGCCACTTCACACACTTCTAGCCATCATCTCTTGGAACCTTCTGTATGACTCTTGTTTCTCCAATCTGAACTTTTCATGGCAGTTCTGGATGAACAAATCGGCCAAACGGTCGATTTCGTTGCTGGGATTCTCCTTGTCACCACCGGCACCCTTCTCCTCAAGCCACCGGAGATATCCCGAAAGCTCTGCCGTTTCATCGTACTCGTGAGTACTTGTCGACTTGGGAAAAACTGAATTCCAAGAGGAATCATTGTAGACATGATGGTCAGTACTGCAACAACCTTCCAGCACCGGCATCGGCATGACATGAGAAGAGCACCAATTGTAGTGCAATCTAAATGAGCCGAAAAATAGTTTCCTCTTATTCTTGTTCCGTTTCCAGCTGGGAAACTCTATCAAGTGAAGCAGATGAATATCCTTGACAACTTCGACAAGAATTGCTTTTGCCTTGGTGAGAGCACGAGCAATGCGATACAAGTGTGAGAGAATGAAAGTTTCAAGTAGGGTTTTCATTTTCATGGAGCTAAAGGAGGAAGAAGTAGTAGTAGTTTTCATGGAGAAAACATGAAGAGAGTTGAGGGTTTTGAGAGATGAAGAGGCAGCCATATATTCTTTTTCTCTGGTTTTGGAGGACTGGTTGGATGGATAATCAATAACGTGTCTTGTAAAAAAGAGGATTTTATAAAGGATTTTGGTTTCCAAATTGCCACTAGTTAGTAGGTGATTTAAATAAAAGTGCCAACAACTTTGCAGATTGAGCACTACTAGTAGCAAGACTTTTTCTTTCTTGTTTAATATTTGTCGTCTTTGCTCTATGACTTGTTTGGCCAGCAAAAATTAGTAGTAATCCCATTTATTCAAATAAATTCGAGAGGCCAAGTTACGTTATCTATTCAAAGTATAGAATAGATACAATGTAGATCGCTTTGAATTCAAGTACCGTCTCTAATTACAATTCACAAGTTAAACAAGTAGAAAATCTAATATGTTGTTTCTCGCTAACATAATAATACATTATTTGTTATATAATCCTACTATGCATCTTTAAAAGGACAATAATAGTAATGATGATGATGATGACTGTACTTATAAGTGAATAAAAGGATAATGATTGTACTCACAAGTGACTGAAAGGATAAATGGAGGATAGTTGTGGCAAACTGTGGTCCAAAATAACTAGATGGATGGGATTCTTTTAATAAAAAAGATTAAAATTAAAATTTTCAAGTTAAAGTGAAAAGGAGACGGATGAAAAAGGCCAATTGTTGCGGCTGAGGTTTAGGAATTACGCAGAGAGAGCGAGAAAACTCCAAGAGATGAACAAGCCCGATTCTTCGCCGATGTCACGAACCCGATTCATTATTATATACGCTCCCTCGTCTGTCACTCTGTAGTTAGCTTCTTTCTTATTACAATTAATTAATTAAATAAATTATTATTATTCACTAAATAAAAAGTCCTGTTGTTCTAATCTTTACATATATATCTTACCTAACTAATAATTAATTTCATTGAGCCAAGATTATGTGGTCTAGTGACATCCTAATTGTTTCTTGAAACAATACATTCATCAAGAGTTCGATTTCCTTCTCCGACAATTGTGGGCTCTATTTTTTAAATGGACCAATAAAAAAGTCTGTCGTCTTATTAATTCATGTAGTTGGGATCGCAAGTCTTGTCAACAGTTTGGCTCCGCCCTAGAACAAAATTGTGTTAGTCAATCCACCATTTCTATAACCGTTGGTAATGAGAAGATAAATATATGATTAGTTAGACCATTCTATTTGTAATTTTTTTACTCAATCCATGTTTGTTATTTGTTTGATAATAATGATGGCGCTTGTTGCATGTAGTAAAACAATGATTTGTATTTTATGTATCACAGATGCATTACACAAAATTTCATGATTTTAAGATGTAGTATCTAATTCCATGGATGAAAAAAAAAATTATAAAATTTTCTATTATACCACAAACTAAAAGGAATTAAATTATAAATAAGTATACCATATAGGGATGGCAGCCAAATAATTTAATTGATCACCTCGATTGTTGAATAAAATTTAAATTAAATATGATGAAGTGTGATCTATACGCGAGACATGTTGCAGCAAACTTTCGGTTAAAAAAGTCGATAATTAATCCAAGCCGATTAATGACCACTTCAAACAAGATTCTCCCGTCATTAATTGAACAACATAACTTCATGAATTTAATGCATAACAATAATAATCCCCAAATGTAGTCAAATATATATTTGATTTAATTCTGAAAAGACAGTCGTCATAATGTAATCTAAACTCTAAAAAACATGCTGTAAAAATGTAAAAGACAGTAAAAGGGCTGAGGGAAAAGATATTTACAAGATTGATAATTATTAGAAGTTGTGATATATCGAGCATAGAACAAAGCCAAATAAAGCAAAGGGAACTTGTTAAGAGTAGGTGAAACATGAACCCAACTTTATTTCGTACTAAAAGATACATTCAATCACATTAGAAGATTGGAGTGCCATCACACTTGCCTTTATCTTATTCCCTCGAATCATTTGTCACCATCACACAGTCTCCTCCATTTCAACATTTTATTTCACTTTCTGGGTATTCCCAATTTTTTCTAAAGTTTCACTTCAAGTTTTAATTTTAATCTTTTTAGTTCTGATTCTTGTTTCAAATTTCTGTACCAAAGTGTGGAGGTGTCTACTTATACGTACGATAAGGTGAATAACCAATAACTAATTATAATGTAAACCACTGCTATATCTTCAAATTACTTAGCGTGAAGTAAAGAAGAGAATGAGATCATGGAAAGTAGAAAAACAAATGTTAGGTATATATAGAGGATTGCAAAGCTGTCAAGATCCCCTAAATCCTCTTTCATTTGCATGCAAGATCATGGATCCCAAAATATTACAAGAACAATTTGTAAGAACTGATCATTTGGTGCTATTGGGAACTTTACCATTGAGAGAAAGTAACATTAATCATTGGAAACCTGAATTAGTGACATCACCTAATTAATGATTAGCACATGGAAAGCTGGTTATAGAGGGCTTTAGTGACATAAGCCAGAAATTTTGATTAAAACGATGATGTGTATTTGCATTGGGATTCATATAGTTTCTTGTACGTGAAGGAAAGATTTAGCAAATAAACGGTGACAAGTTATTAACGTTAGCAGTATCATCCTCCGCACACACATTCGATGCATGCTAGCTAATTTTGTTCTGTGTCACTGCATGCAGCTTCTAGTATTATAGTCGGTAATGCTTATGGAAAGGATCGATTCATTGGTATGAGTCAACGTTAATCAAAAGATTCATAACTGACAAGGGTTGTCACGCCCTCAATTTTAACAATAGTGAAAGCATTTAAACATGTATCTCAAGTCCAAAATCGAGGGAGAGACTTTACAAATACAATTCAAAAGTATTGAGACGCTTTCGCTGCGCACTCTGATAATTAAGTGTATTATAGGCTATCTACAATGAAGTCTCGGCTACACACAGAAATCTCGATCACATACATGCATTTTCTCCAACTTTGGGACGATCCAGCCCCATAGCTTTTATTTCGATATCTGCAAGGTTGTAGAAGATGAAGGGGGTGATTATAAAATACTCAGTGAATAACATGTATTGACCCACGCGAAAACAATACAAGCAAGATCAACAGATGACAAAGATACTAAGATATAAAGCTCAGGCACATTGCTTGTTTAACCTCTACTCATAAACCATTCGATACAAATGTACAAATGGCCAAGACCACATAGCAAGATCATAGTATCACAAAGTAATACAAATACAATTCAAAACGGGTGGATAGTCCCACTAACGACACCCAAGAGCAAAGAACAATCATTTATCCAAAGTAATGATGCACCGTCAATCATCAAATGCCAATTACAATATAAGAGGGGCACGAGTTCCACATAAAAGAGAGAGCCAAAAGATAGAACCAATGAAAGAGCCAAAGGCATGCGTTACTCACCTGTTAATTTCCAAAGATTGCATATTATTTTGATTCTCTAAAGGTTTCTTTAGCTATAAGGAGAAAAGACCTCCAAAACCTTGATATTTCTCATTTTAAAGTCATTCTTTAGGTTGTATCCTTTCTATATATGATAAGGAGCCCTTTTCAAAGGTAAAACTAGGGTTTTAATTGGTTTTAATGGGTGTTTTTCCACCCTTGCGAAGGTTGGACGAATTTCCTTTTGCCTTTGTCCCTTTTTATAGTGTTTAGGAATTAATTATATTTAAATGTCATTTGAAATCCATAATTTACAAAATTATCAAGTGCCCTAGACACTTGGCAATATTATCAATTAATTAATTATAAAAATAGCATGGTCTTGACACTTGACAACAATAACAATATTTTTATTTACAAAAATACCACATGCCTTATGATTTGGTAATTTTAATAATTACAAAAATATCAAGTGTTCCTTAATTTAGCAAATTTAACATCAAATATCTCGAGAATGATTTAGCCGATCCTTATTTCTTTGAGTAATAAACTTTCAATCTTGGAACACAAACAATGAAAGATTCGAGTATTTATTCCAATTGCTAGCAAAATACTTGTGGTGTCACTAAATTTATTGTTTAATTTTTGCGGGATGTTACAAGGACGGAGTCAACACTCAACATTAGTGTGCTTAAAATGTAGAGTAATACTGATTTGTGTATAGAATTTTTATCTCCAAATATTTATAAAGTAAAAAAAAAAAAAAAAGGCGAGTGCGTCGCGTTCCCAGTAGAAGGTTTCGGGTCTAAACCATACGTGCAGTTTCCCTATATCCCGTCCTTGAGAGATTCACTGAACGTCTATAGAAAGAGAGACCATACTTAAGGGATAAGGGACGTAAACGAACCGAGTTGCGTAGACTTATAAGCTTAAAATCTCAGCTCAGTCTCGGCTCGAGCTTTTTTGTCTAGAGGCAAAAAAAGCCTAAGCAGAGAAAAAAAAATTAAACTCGGCCCGAGCTTTTTCCAAGCTGAGCTGAGTTTGATCAACTCGTTAACTTTTTATTAAGAAAATATTAAAAAATATAATATAAAGGGTCAATTTTCCTCTATAAACTTTGTTAAGCCCATAAATATGAACTGGCCTATGAGGGCCTACTCGGCTCAAGCCTTGCCTCAATTTTGAATCTCGACTCTAACTTTGGTCCATCTAATACAACTACTAGCCAGCTCGGCTAGGGGTTTTTACAAGCCGGGCCACTGGCCGTCCAAGCCGGCCGGCTCGTTATGTATATGTTTTTAATTTTGAAATTTACAAACCTTTGTGTTGCTTTTTCCCCTTAAACACTTTCACGACTAGATGGTTCTAAACACTAGCTAATATGTCATATGTGATGATACCAGCGAGGTTTTAGAGTGATTATGATAACAATGTGTTGACTCTAATGATGTTGGACAGGCCGAAAAGTTTTAGAGCATGTTCTGTTTATATTTTTTGAATTCATTTTGAATCTTGTCTTTCAAGAGTAAATATGAAAAGTAAAAGAAGGATTTCATTTCCCTTATTTTGAGCATTTTCAAAATTTTAAATTAAAAAACTCAAAAGGACAAAATGTCATTGTTTGAGTGAATCATCCTAAAGAGCAAGCGATGGAAGTCTTTAGTAAGGCTTCCAAGCGATATCTTCATTCCTATATAAACTACTCGGAAGATCATAGCAAAAAAATCAAGACCTAACAAAAGAAGTAAACCTAAAGTGTTGTGAAAGAGTGGGATGGAAAACAAATCCAGACCGGAAAGCGTTGGTTTGAGCCCAACTCGTGACAAGGCCTTTAGTCATAGAATATTTCGGCGCCTCCGTTTTCTCTTTAGACGGGTGACACCTCGAACAGCCTGCAATGCAATGTTAGAAGAAACATCGTAAAGAACTGAAGCGAGCAGTGTTCCAGCTTAAGTGTGACATTGATGCTTCAAGGTCGATGATAGAATGGTACAAAGAAATCAAGAAGACAACGATCATTAGAGGAGTTTCGACTAAAAGGAGAAACGCGCAGTCGAAGAAAGGGAAGGAAGTGAAGATTCTCGAGAGCCTCGTACATAGGAACATCTCTTTGCCATTTCATCGTCGCAATCAAACAAAAAGAGACCCGGGGCTCCGTCTTGTCCTTTTGAGCTTTTCAGTTTAAAAATTTGAAAAAGCTCAAAATAAGGGAAATGAAATCCTTCTTTTACTTTTAATATTTACTCTTAAAAGACAAGACTCAAAATGAATTCAAAAAATATAAAAAGAACATGCCCTTGGGTTTTCCAAATGAAAACTTTGTTATTTTGCTCTATATTATACATGTAATAAAAGACCCTATTGGGGGTAAAATAGATAAAGTAGTATTTTGATGAATTTTCACCACTCAATGAATTTTGATTGATTGGTTCTCATCTATATATCTATATATATTAATTAAGAGAGGATAGTGGATTAGTATTTTTTTCCCCGCTCAAAGTTTGTTCCATATCTGCACATTTGTTAATTGTTCAGCCCATTATTCCTTTTTTTCTTTCATTTACAACGGTTTGAATTGTTTCCGTATATCTGCACATTATTAACTATTAGGCCCAATCGGCCCATCTATGCAATTGGTCTATTGTTACTTCTTTCATTCACAGCGGTATGTATTTTCCATATTAATTTATTTCCATACGTGTTTCGTTCACAGCCAAAAGTTTCTCTCCCATTATCCCTCTCTCTCATGTTTCATCCACGAATGCGATGACCTCCCTTATTCAGACCTCACACCACGAAATCTTCAGGTATTTACCAATTTGGGGTATATCTATTTCCTTTTTGATTTTTGTCTCTCTCCTAAATCTCATCTCTATTTCAAATCTTTGGTGATCCGCCATCATTCAAGCTCCGGAATTAGTTCTCAAAATTCCTAATTTATGTGGATTTCTAATTGGGTAAGTGTCTTCTGAGCTCTAATTCCGAGATATATATATATATATATATTTGTGTTCTTGATTATTTAGTGAACCCTAAATTGCACACTAATTTTTGTGCTCCATTTTGTCTTTAATTCATTCAATGGTAATGGCTTCTCAATTAACAATGTTGCAACAGGTCCCTGAAAATATTCCCAAAAAGGCTTCTTTTTTACTTCTTGTCTGTCGCAAGTGGGAGGTGCCGTTCATGAATAATCTGAAGAAGATTTGATTGGTTGAGATGGTGCTTGCGGACGAAGAGGTGAGAATTTAGTATTTTTTTCTTAATAGTCAGTAGTCAGTAATTATAATATTTAATTATTTTTGGTGCTTGCCGTTCATGAATAATTATTTAGTGTAGATGGTGCTTGCCGTTCATGAATAATTATTTTTGGTTGTTTCATTCCGTGCAATTAAAATATTATTTAGTGTAGATGGTGCTTGCCGTAAATGAATAAATATTTTTCAATGTATAACTTAATCTTATTTTTTGGTTTCAGTAAGTTTATAGGTTGTATAACTTAATAATATGTAAATCAGTAACTAAATTATATAGATTGTTTTACGTTTAAATTTATTACATGTTCAAATTTGGCGTAAGTTTTATGTTTAGCGTTCACTAATATTTATTACATGTTCAAATTTGGGGGAAGTCAGTAAACAATTGATGTCATTTAAAGTCGAGAAAAATAATATATTTTTTAATCATTTCGATATGGAATGGGAAAATTTGCAACTATACTTTAGTTAGTTAAAGGGACTTTGGATATTAAATGGATAATGCACGGATTTTTAATTAAACAAATAAGATTATGAGGTGATACATGTCTTGATTTCATTAATTTGAGTTTGGTCCTCATTTGTTGAATTACATGCTTGCCTTGATATATATCTCTGTTTTCATTGACATAGAATATAAGTGATTAACAATGGTTACACACACACACACATATATATATATACGTTTTTTTCCATAGGGTAGTCAGATTCAAGCTACTATTAAGACTTCTTTAGTCCCTGAGTTTAACTCCCAAATTGATGAGCATGGACTTTATGGTTTCATGAATTTTGATGTCAAACCAAATTGTGGAAGCTTGAAACCGGCATCCCATCCTTGTCGGTTTTATTTCAAGGATACAACGAAGATTTCTGCACGAGATATATCTCAGTTTCCTACTTTCCTATGAGCCTATATAAGTTCACCAGTATCTGGGATGTATTAAGCTCACCCAAGGTTTATGGGGACAATTTGCTTGGTGAGTGATAGTTGTCAATATTCCATATGTCTTTTCACTATTCTAACCTTTTTTTTCTTTTTTCTTTTTCCAGTTTATTTATGGTTGATGTTATCATCTTCTCTTAAACCTTGCAGAGGTAATTGATGCATTTAATCCCAGAGAAAAAGTCAATGTTCTTACAACCTCGAAAGGCGCAAAAGACATAAACATTAATCTGCGTGATCTTGAGTATATATAACTTATTTTTTTTAATATCGACACGTGCTGTTAATTATTTCTTATTAAGTCTAATCTTTTACATGTTTGATTTTCCCTATTTTTAGGAATAGGCATATTGTGTGTACTCTATGGGGTGGTTATGCCTTTCAAGTAACAAAGTATTTAGAGGCTCCAAGGGAAGATCCTGTTGTAATCATTTTGCAAATGTGTAAAATTAACATTCGTTGGGGTAATTTAATTACTTATTTATTTATTATTATTATTATTATTATTTTGGGTTGTAGAAGTGGTTTTTTTGTTATTGTTCTTAATTGTTGCTAATATCTTATTGTGTTTTGTCCTATTGGAAATAATTTTATTGTAGATGATTCATTCGGTCTGTCTAATACATTTAACGTTACAAAGATCGTGATCAATGAACACACCTCAGAGATTGAGGACTTCCGGATTAGGCATGGCTTTTTTATGTAAATTTCTATTGTTTACTTATCTACATGGTCTCCACTCGCATATTCACTATGTTTTTTAACATTTTGTGTTAGATTCCTAAGCAATCGTCAGTCTTCTTCTCAAGGTGGTAGTCAGTCATCTTCCTCATCTATTGTTTCAATTGATGATGGTCCAGTCCCAAGTTTTGTCAAAACCCTTCAAGATGTTGCTGCAATAACACAGATGCTTCATTATATTATTTTCATGACCATCATCATCATTGACTTTATTATGTGCTTTGATTTATATTTTGATATATGTTTGGGGGATTTGGTCATATGGAAAGATAACCAATATTCTGACAAAAAATAATTGGTGCTATCTTGGTTGCAATGAAGATTCATGCTCGAAGAAATTAACAAGGATGGAGAACAATACCATTGCACGAAGTGCAATCTCCACTTTTCAAATGGAACCTATAAGCATATGCTTAAGGTTCGTGTGGAGCATAAGAAGAAATCAGTTGTTCTGATTATTTGGGATCGAGAGGGCAAGCGTTTGATTAATATAACTGCTGATGAATTGCATGGAAATATGTCTTCGGTTTGTTCCATTGCTAAAGTTTTTGATATAATTTCACCTTCGGTTTTTATTGATTTTATATGAACGCTTTTGACCTTTTTGTAGGAATCTGATGAGAACTTTACACTCCCAGAAGAGCCATCTAACCTGATCGCTAGTGCTTACTCTTTCAATATACCATTGTGTATTTTGATTTTCAGTTAAATTTTATGCTTATAAATGATAATATTAATTTTCTATGACATATATAATCATAGATCCTTTTTTCCTCAGTGGCTATAATTTATTTATATGACAATGAAATGAACAATGACTTACTTAATTGTACCAAAATTCTACATCAAGTGTTGAGAAGAACAATTTTAGATTGTATTAATGAATGAGAATTATAATGAACAAATTGTGTTTAAGTTGTTTATTATTATTTTAATGATCTTATTTTATTATATTTAATTTAAAATGACCTGTTTGCAAGCCATTTGGACATTAAAATTTACATTTTCTATTATGAATCATTGATTTTCCGGATGAAGTCACATTTTTATGAACAAATAGTGTGCTCCTATGCAACGCACATGTGTCAAATTAGTGTACATATATATATAGTTATTAATGATGACTGTGATGAAGTGAAGTGATCATAACACCTTTTAAACTGAAACTAACCGCAAATATGTCACTTTCTGTTATAAAACTTCCCTATGATAACTCTAATTAAAATTCAATTCTTTATTAATGTTATTATTAATTATTATTTTATTATAAATTATTATAATTATTATAATCAAAAGTAGTAATCTTTTCAATAATAAAAAAGTAGACATCGTCATTGCACTGTGGCCACTACCTTGAACCACGAACCGCTAAACTTAAACCAGCACCACCACAACCATTTAGTAAAATTTGAAAAAAAAAAAAAAGAAAAGAGGAAAAGGGAAAATCATATAATAGAAAAAATTAATGTTAACAAATGTTACCATTGGGAAAATATAGTAGAGTAACAAAACTACGGCGAATTGGTAACAAAACTGGTCAACAAAACAACTCAAAAATAAGCCGGAAGATATTAACAAAACAAACAAAAAAATCATAAGAAAATACCAGAAGAAATAAAGGAAATTGGTAACACAACGGAAATAGTAACAAAAACACCCAAAAAAAAAGCGCTAGAAAATGGTAACACCACCAGGAAATTGTTAAAAAAAAAAAAATTTGAAAAGGAAAAAAAAAGGGAAATTCATACGACGACGGAAAATGGTCATGTACCAAAAAGAAAAGTGGTAAACATACCTAAGTTTGATTCTACCGGCAAATGAAATTTTAAAAAATAAAATAACAAGAATATAAAAAAAGAAAAAAAAAAACTGAAATACAAGAGAATGTTGCTGAAACAGGGCAACTATTCAAAGCCGCGCAGTAGCAGTGTAGAGATACTACAACAACAACATTACCTTATTGTTGCTTTTCGCGGCCGCTGTCTCAAACAGCAACGGCTGCTGCCTCATTCCTTGATTTATCACAGCCACATCCCCTCTTTTATTTATCACAAATGCTTTAGATCTCAACCAGTTGACCGATATGGGGTCGGTGGTGGTGGTGCCGGTTGTGGTGGCGGCGGCGGTTAAGGCTTTTAAAATAGTGATAAATAAATGATTATGCGGTAGTTAGGGTTTGGTAGTGATATGTATATGCACACATAGACACACAAAATGTGGGGCGGAATCATAATAATTAATAAAGAAGGGGTATATTTGTAATATATAGGGGTAAAATTACAATTAGTTTTGCTTAGAGGGATAAAATTAAGTCTCTTATCTAAAAGAGGGTAAAACCTATGATTATCTCTCTAATTTTAGAATGGAAAAAGAAGGGTTCTTTTATAAATACCCTTCTTATTGTTAGGGAGTTTGAAATATACTTTATTAGTTATTTCTAAAACTATTTGTAAAAATTCCTTTTTTAAAAAAGCCTTAAACCAATTTTAATTCAATTCAATTTTTTATTAAGTTTTATTATTAATAATAAAACTTAATAAAAAATTGAATTGAATTAAAATTGGTTTAAGGCTTTTTTAAAAAAGGAATTTTTACAAATAGTTTTAGAAATA